>JAXIVJ010004886.1:0-37500 GCA_036785665.1 Chirona hameri
ATATATATGATATATATATATTAGATATATATATATATATATATATATATTATAATATATATATATATATATATATATATAATATATATATATATATATATATATATATATATATATATAATATATATTATATATATATATATATATATATATATATATTATATATACACAATTGTTTTGTTAAGCATATTGATTTAATTCCCTTGTCCCTTATGCCCAAATTTTGTTCACAACAAAAATGCTTTCTAAACAGCAATGCCTTTTTTGCTTAGAATGCTGTCTGAAATGAGCTTGCTGTACTAATGAAAGGACTTCAAAGCCGTGAGAGCCGATTGTTTCCCTTTGAATCCACACTAACATGTCCAAGTCCATTGCCTGTGCCGGCTCACAACTACGAAAGACATGCCTCCATTATACTTTGATCTGCTGCCGTTTCTGAGTGTGGCCGTTTTAATTGATACACACCAGTGCTGGGAAACGTCAGTTCTCCATAGAAACCGGGCGTATTCGGGATGATTGATAGTTGCGTCTCCCCGCGGCCAACTCGGGCGGGCTTTCAGCGCGAGCTGCCGCCGAACTGCAGCAGCTGGTCTCACAACTAATGGAGGCATTCGATGGCGGGCCGCGTAGGCCAGACAAAGTAACTTTACTTTTAAGACTAGACCACTGCACGCCGCCCATCTGACCGGGGTCCGGTGCTCTACAGTACCGCGAGCGCATTGCCCAGTGGCGGTCTACGGTCATCTTCAAATGCTGCTTTCAAACCTATAATTACATTCATTTGTTTTTATTTGAAAGGTTTGGTGGATTTTTGATTCATTAACAAAAGGCTTGATTTGATAAATTGATGTTGGCTTACTTCATGCGTTCAATATATATATTTTGCAAACTGGCGTCACGAAATTGACCCGACCCTAGGTCACCGATATAAACAAATGCAAGATAAACGTATTGTAGGTACTGTTGCTCTTATGAAATCCAGTAAGTATGGAATTGATCGGTCAAAAAAACTGTGGTTGTGGTGCGACCGGAAACATTTGTGTTGTAGGTTGGGTTACGTGACCTGGGTCTGGTGACCTGACCTGAGATGACCCGAGGTATTTTTTTACATAATGTGGGCAATTGATGCCCGAACAGCTGTGCCAAAAACGACGGCACTGCGCGCCGCCGTTTTTCGCTATCTTCGTAAAACCTTAGGGGGTCTAAACGTCCCCCCCCCCCCCTGCACGGCGCGGATATAAATCGCCCACACCACGTATACGTGGTGATGTAATTTAACACGCGCCCTGGAGGGGGGCGAAATCCGCACACCCCCTCCGGTTTTTCGAGGATAGCGCAAAAACGGCGGGGCGCGCAGCGCCGCCGTTTTTTGCCATACCTGTTTAGAAATGAACTTCCGCATTATGTAAAATTCTTGGCCTCAGGTCATCTCAGGTCAGGTCACCAAGACCAGGTCACGTGATGACCTCAACTCCAAAACGTTTGCAGTAGTACCACAGCCACAGTTTTACGCCGATCGGTTTCAATCGTGCAGGACTTCATAAGGTGATAGATACCAACAATTTGTTTATCTCGGATTTCTAATATCGGTGACCTAAGGTCAGGTCAATTTTTTGACGGCCAAACACGATTTTATCAATAACTATCGACATAATGAAGATAGAGAAGAGGAAAACGGTACCAATATGTTGTGTCTCGTCGGGATACGTCTCCCAATATGCAACATGACCAACTTGGGTCACCACTTGACCTTGACCTGAGGTCAGATTTCTCAGTTGGACCTAACCCGGTCACCATGGAATATGATTCGAAGCGCATTGACAAGACACACGCGATGGCGTAAACATTTTTGCTTTATCTTTATTAGGTAAAAGGTTATTTGGGGAAAACAGTTTTGAAAACAAAATCACCTTTTTGACATTCGATGACCTCCGGAGCCTAAACTATTGACCTGAGCTCAAATCTGAGGACACCTATGTCGATTGCATTCTTCAATGACTTTCGATTGCTTTTTTCCGTTTGCTGCTAACTATCATAGTTCCCGAGATATTTGGGGGTGTTCGAACCGAAGTCTTGAAAACTTGAAAATCTGACCCTTGATACAGATATGCTAAATCTGACTCTGGTGACCTTAATATTGACCTGAAAAAAAAATTAACGAAATACTTTCGAAAGAGCTTGTCTCGAGCTATCTAACGTCGTTTCCCGCTTGTCGCTACGTTTCGTGGTTTTCGAGATCATAGGGGGGGGGGGCGAAATCCGCCCCCCCTCCAGGGCGTGTAATTATCAGAGGCCCTCCAGGGCGCGTGTTAATACCGGGATTAGGCATGTCATTACCCGAGATAAAGGTATCCCTTAACACCCTTTCCAGGTGTTGTTAACGGCACTGAAAGTTATCACCTGACACCCGAGCAAACATTCCTTGGAATTACTCAACACCTTGGAATATTTTGATACTTGCATACAGAGTACCGTCAAATTCATAATAAGGACCATGACTGAACTTAGATAGGATCAGTTGCGACTAGTTGTAAGTGCGATTCTTCTGCGACAGCAGTTTTCACTTAACTATCCTTAAATCGACAACATATCACAAGGATCCCATGCTATAGATCCTGGTACATCAGCTTGGATGAAAACCGACATTGCAATGTCCACAAGGCCCTGCATGCTGTGAGACGTGTTGTGGACAATGTCCGATTGAACAGTCAATCTGTCTCCATTTTTAAACAAAAACTGGCCCATTAAACTGAACGGCATATTCAGTAAACACACTGCACTGTGCAATGACAAACGTCAGCCCCAACTGAAAATATATACCAAGTCACTTATGTGCGCTGCAATGCTGCATACTAAGTAAGACCTTCACAAGAAAATAAAAACTATGGCTGCATTCGCCATCAAGAACATAGCCAACATCCACCCACTTCGGACGTAACTTCGCTTCTTCGTTGCTTCACTTTGCGTTCTCCAGCAGCTTCACCACAGCCTTGGCTGTTGTGCTGAACGTGATCTTGAACCCCAGCACTTGTGCATGGGCGATACTCAGTGTGTGTGGCAGCCTTCGCCTTTGAATTCGAATTTATAAACAGCGTGCACAGCAGCCAGAAAAAGCACGCGATGGAGCTCGGTGACCGGGGACGTCTGCAGGAGACGTGTCCCCCACCCACGCATGCTCGCCCCTGACGTGGATGCCTTCGGAACAGTGTTGGTCACAGGCCCACCAACCCCCAGCCCGGCCCAGCCCCATGAACACCAAGCCCAGGCCCGGACCAGGCCCGGTCAAATTTATAATATTGAGGCCCAGGCCCGGTCCGGCCCGTTCAGATTAAGCATATCAATATTTTCACAAAATTTGCAATCTCTATCCTAGCATATTTACTTGTATACTATAAATGTGAAACAATGAACCAACTATGCTAACCAAAAACAAACAAAAAGCCACAGCCACAGCAACAGTGTGTTGCTGTGGAAGTGCTGGTGTGTTGCTGGTGGATTTTTTTTTCAGCTCTGAACTGAGCTTCAACATTCTCAGCCCAGGCACGTCCAGAGCCCAGTGATTTAATTAAAGTTGTGGCCCAGCCCAGTCCCAGCCCAGGCCCAGCCCAGGCCCAGCCCAGGCCCAGCCCAGGCCCAGCCCAGGCCCAGCCCAGGCCCAGCCCAGGCCCAGCCCAGGCCCAGCCCAGGCCCAGCCCAGGCCCAGCCCAGGCCCAGCCCAGGCCCAGCCCAGGCCCAGCCCAGGCCCAGCCCAGGCCCAGCCCAGGCCCAGCCCAGGCCCAGCCCAGGCCCAGCCCAGGCCCAGCCCAGGCCCAGCCCAGGCCCAGCCCAGGCCCAGCCCAGGCCCAGCCCAGGCCCAGCCCAGGCCCAGCCCAGGCCCAGCCCAGGCCCAGCCCAGGCCCAGCCCAGGCCCAGCCAGGCCCAGCCCAGGCCCAGCCCAGGCCCAGCCCAGGCCCAGCCCAGGCCCAGCCCAGGCCCAGCCCAGGCCCAGCCCAGGCCCAGCCCAGGCCCAGCCCAGGCCCAGCCCAGGCCCAGCCCAGGCCCAGCCCAGGCCCAGCCCAGGCCCAGCCCAGGCCCAGCCCAGGCCCAGCCCAGGCCCAGCCCAGGCCCAGCCCAGGCCCAGCCCCAGGCCCAGCCCAGGCCCAGCCCAGGCCCAGCCCCAGGCCCCAGCCCAGGCCCCCAGCCACAGGCCCAGCCCAGGCCCAGCCCGCTGGCCCAGCCCAGGCCCAGCCCAGGCCCAGCCCGCCCAGGCCCAGTCCCAAGGCCCAGCCCAGGCCCAGGCCCCCAAGCCCAGGCCCAGCCCAGGCCCCAGCCCAGGCCCAGCCCCAGGCCCAGCCCAGGCCCAGCCCAGGCCCAGCCCAGGCCCAGCCCAGGCCCAGCCCAGGCCCAGCCCAGGCCCAGCCCAGGCCCAGCCCAGGCCCAGCCCAGGCCCAGCCCAGGCCCAGCCCAGGCCCAGCCCAGGCCCAGCCCAGGCCCAGCCCAGGCCCAGCCCAGGCCCAGCCCAGGCCCAGCCCAGGCCCAGCCCAGGCCCAGCCCAGGCCCAGCCCAGGCCCAGCCCAGGCCCAGCCTAGGCCCAGCCCAGGCCCAGCCCAGGCCCAGCCCAGGCCCAGCCCAGGCCCAGCCCAGGCCCAGCCCAGGCCCAGCCCAGGCCCAGCCCAGGCCCAGCCCAGGCCCAGCCCAGGCCCAGCCCAGGCCCAGCCCAGGCCCAGCCCAGGCCCAGCCCAGGCCCAGCCCAGGCCCAGCCCATGGCCCATAGGGCCAGCGCAGCTCGTGACGAACTCTGCTTCGGAACCTTCGCCGTCCATCAGGACGTTCCTCCAGTCTTCTCCCGACGGCAGGAACAGGTCCCGTATAGCGTTCACTGTAAAAGAGGTACACCAAAAACACATATATGACACAACCAGCCGTGACGGAGGGCCACGGTTTCGAAGTAGCTAGTGCCGCGGCTTATATTAGCACGCTCATTACGAATGACCTCAGGATCTGTCACAAAATACTTGATAACGCAAACGCAACGGTCAGCATAAGATAAATGATGTATTAACCACTCATTGGCTGGGGTCTCAGCTGAACATTCCCTCACACCTGGTTATCTTCCGAACCAATGATTTTAGCGAGACGCACAAGGCGGCATTCGAAAGCTCTCAGTGAGACAAATTTAAAGCGCACTCACAAATGTCAAATTGAGGTCACATGTCTGGTCACGGTCAGGTAATAGATCACAATCGCAGTATTTGAGTGTATGTGCCATACTTCCCATCCAAAGCCAGGGGTGGTGAAGTGTTCTGTCCTTATGGATAAGGTCGGGGACAAAATGCTCCTTCTCATGAAGTACTCGGGGTCAAAATGGCAGCAAAAATCATTACTATGTCATTTCTGTGAAAATGTACTAAGCGATCATGTCCTTAGAAATACTGATCGTCAAAACCACTTCAGATGTATTATTCACTTAACACGCGCGGCGCTGGGGTCTCCATCCGAACGCCTGGTGCTGGGGCGGGGGGTTAATTTTACCCCCCTCCCTCGTATCTTCCGAACCAATAACCGCAGCGAGACGCGCAAGGCGGCGATCGAAATCTCTCAGTGAGAAGAATCTCACACATACCCGAAATGCTTAAAATAAGATGAAATGCCAGGTCACGGTCAGGTCAAGTGTAAAAATTTAAGTATTTGGGTTTTTGGGATATACTTTCCATCCAAAGCCTTATATTGCAACTATTATCTCACAAAGTGCTCTCAAATGCATAATGCATCTCATGCATAAGTAAAAGTGAAATTGTAAGCAAAGGTCAAGGTCACGGTCAGGTCAAAAAAGGTCACAGGTCTACAAAAGCCATGCCACACATGTTGTATGGGTTATTTTACACGTATAATTCGATAGAAGCAGCGATTTTCACAGCCTGACCCCATATAATGGCCCTCAGGTCAAGGTCAGGTCACAATAAGGACAATATTTGAAATTGATAAATCTAAATAAACATTCCATGTTTCTAGACTAGTTGTGTCTTAGAAATACAGTGGTGGCATTTATTTATCTGTATCTGGTTAGTAAAAGCCAAAAACCGCAAATTCAAAAAATGACGTCATGAGTAACTTATACTTCGAGAGCTATAAGTCAGTCAAAAATAAAGATATTGCTTTGAAATTTGCTTTCACCATCTTTAATACTCGTTTCTCTAATTAAATCTTCGGGTTTTTTGAAAATCTTCAAAACAAACTTATTTTTGGAAATTCTTCCAAAAAATCAGTTGTTTGTATTTTTGGGGATCAAAAATCCATAGTTTTGAAAATTCGAGACGGCCATTTTAAAGATAATGTTATTTCCTTTCTTTTAACGTATTTTATTTGCCAGTTGCATTAAGATGCTATTTTCTACGATTTTTCAAACATTTAACGTTTTTTTCACCAAAAAAATGACATGACATGACATCACTAAAACGTCATTATCTCCCAAAATTTTAACGAATTTCAGCAAAAAATTGGCAGAAAACTTAGAATTGATGCACCATAAGGCACCGTAAGTTTCACTGTGATATCTTTTATAGTTTTCAAGTTATTGAGAAAATCCGGGAGGGGTTAAAATTTACATACACACCCCAGCGCCGCGCGGGTTAATCATCATATTCATCACGTCAGTATGTATGTACATTTACTTTTTATTAGCAGTTGCGTTTCAGCTCTTGATTGCCAACAATAATACATTACATTAAATAAAAAAATCCGACGGAAAAAAAAAATCCGGACGATAGATTCAACACGTGGGGTCACTAACCAAAAATGCACCTGGGTCTTCAAAAAGGGCCTATAATAACATGATCCCGAAGGAATTAGGCTGATATCATGCGCATCCTCAGAATAGGAAACATTAAAATATTTCCCATTGACTTATAATGGGGAGGTCACGAAATTGACCCGACATTAAATCACCGATATTAAAAATCCGAGACAAACGAATTGTAGGTACTATTACCCTTATTAAATCCTGTAAGTATCAAATCGATCAGCCAAAACTGTGGCTGTGGTACGACCGCAAACTTTTTGGAGGTGGGATCACGTTACCTAGCCTGGTGACCTGACCTGAGATGACCCATGGTCAAGAATTGTACAATATGCGAAAAAATGATGTCTTAACAGGTGTGCCAAAAATGGTGGCGCTGCGCGCAGCCGTTTTTTTATATCCTAGAAAAACCTTAGGGGGTGCCTAAACGCCCCACCCGCGTACGGCGCGAGAAATCCAGACAGTCCTCGTCTTTCTAGCCCTCGGGGTGCTAGTTCATTTTCAATATAGGTCCACTGTCAGGACAGTGAATTTCACTGTCCTGGGACCCAGCCCCTTAACTCGAAAAATAAAAGAGCTAGAAAGACGCGGAAAAAACGGCAAAATCTCCTGACCAGAACATTCCAAGGTACCTTAGATGATTTTTCCTCAAGTCAATATGGAGGTCACCAGAGGTCATCAAAGGTAAGATTTTCAAGTTTTAGGACTTCGCTCCAGAAACCCCAAGATATCACAGGAACTATGATAGCTAGGAACAAACAGAACAAAAAGCAATAGAAAGCTCTTGAAAAATGCAATCGCCATAGTGTCCTCAAATTTGAGCTCAAGTCAAACGCTTAAGCTCCAGAGCTCATCAAATTTCAAAAAGGCTTTAAAAAAACATTTATCACGAATAGCTTTTTACTTAAGTACGACAAGGCAATAACTTTACGCCATCGTGCTTGTCTCGTCAAAACGCTTTGTATCATATTAGTGTTGACCAGGTCAGGTCAACTTCAAATGTGACCTCAGGTCAAGGTCAAGTGGTGTTGACTCAAGTAGGTCATGTTGCATATGAGAAGACGTGCCGCGACGAGATAAACACATTGGTGTCGGTTTCACTTCTCTATCGTCATTATATCAAGAGTTGTTGACATACAACTGTTGGTGTCCTCGGATGACTTCGGCTGACCCTGTAGGGTCACTGAGCAAAAATGGCACCTAGGTCATCAATAATGTTCTATAATAACATGATCCAGAAGAAATTAGACTGCTATCTTGCGTCTCCTTAGAATAGGAAGCATTTTGATATTTCCTCTTAGACTTATAATGGGGAGGTCGCGAAATTAAACCGACCTTAGGTCGCTGATATTAAAAATCCAAGATAAACGAATTGTAGATATATGTGACCTTATTAAATCCTGTAAGTGTAAAACTGATCATCCCAATACTGTGACTGTGGTAAGACCACAAGTTTTGTTTTGGGAGGTGGGTCACGTGACCTGGTCTGGTGACCTGACCTAAGATGGCCCGATCTTTTAAAACATATTATGGACAATTAATGTACAAACATCTGTGCCAAAAATGGCGGCGCTGCGCTTCGCTGTTTTTCCGCTATCCGCGAAAAACCTAAGGGGGTGTCTACTCCCCCTCCCCAACCCCCGGCACGGCGCTGGTTAAAATATAGGTATGATGTGAGCATTCAGCCAGGTGTTAGGGTATTCATGTGAAGTAAACAAATGACCCCAGCTTTGCTGGGGTCATTTTTGTATGTGCCACTTTTGGTCGGGGCCACTTAAAGCACTTTTACCACCCCTGTCCAAAGCCTTCGATTGAAACCATGATCTGATCACCCAAAGTGCTCTCAAAGGGCAAAGGTCAAGATCAATGTCAATGTCAGGTCACAAAATATCACTATGCGCAAAATATCTACGAAATTCATGCATAACACGTTTTAGTGGTTATTTTCGATTTCTAATTCGATAGTGATAGTCATGTTACCACCTGACTTAATTTACGTGAAGGTAGCGTCAAGTTCAGGTCAAGGTCAGGTCACAATAAGTCAAAACTTGAAATTGATAAATATAAATACAAAAGACAAGTTTCTAGACGAGTTTTATCTCACAAATGCAGTGATGGCCTTAATTTGTATGTATCTGGTCAATAAAAGCCAAAAACGCAATTTCAACATATGACGTCATGAGTAACCCATCCTACTTTAGATCCCATAAAGTCAAAAATGGTGATATTATTTTGTAATGTGGTATGGTAGTTGCCCATATGTTGTGCTCTTACATATATTCCGTTTTTTGTTCTCAATATCTTTGAGAAACAAGATTTTGTGGGCATTTTTCAAAATAAATATATTCCATTTTTATTTGGGTGGCCAAACAACAAAAATGTATAGAAATCCGAGATAGCCATATTGTAACGCTTGCCATTTAATATCTTCTGATGTTTTTTATGGCATTTTGCTCAACTTGGTTTTGTACATTGACATTTGTAAGGTATGTTAACCCGCGCCCCGCTGGGGGGGGGGGGGGGGCAAATCTGTTCCCGTCCCGATTGTTCTCAATAACTTAAACACCATGATAGATATTGACGCGAAACTTTGCGTACCTTATTCTACATCAATGTTACGTCAGTTTACCAAATTCCAGTGCAGTTTATGTAGTGCTTTGGGAGATATTGACGTTTTAATGACGTCATGTCACGCAATTTTTGGAGGAAAAACGATAAATGTTTGCCAAATCGTAGACAATTGAGTTTTGATGGACGTTGCAAATAAAACATGTCAAAACAAAGAAAATTCAATTTGATTCCAAATAGCTATCTCGATTTGTTTTGCAAACTTTGGTTTTAGACCCTCAAAATGGGGAAAATCGGAAGAATTTCCACAATTTAAAAATAAAAGATATTGAAAAAAACGGAAGATTTATTAGAGAACTAAGTATGGACGATTCCCAAACCAAATTTTGAAAGCAATATCTGTATTTTTGACTGACTTATGGCTCCCGAAGTATAAGTAACTCATCACGTCATTTTTAAGTTACGTGTTTTGGCATTTAGTGACCAGATACAGACAAATAAATGCCACCGCTGTATTTCTGAGACAAAGTTGATCTAGCAACAAAAAAGTATGGACGATTCCCAAACCAAATTTTGAAAGCAATATCTGTATTTTTGACTGACTTATGGCTCCCGAAGTATAAGTAACTCATGACGTCATTTTTAAGTTACGTGTTTTGGCATTTAGTGACCAGATACAGACAAATAAATGCCACCGCTGTATTTCTGAGACAAAGTTGATCTAGAAACATTACTTTTTAGATTTATATTAATCAATTTCAAATTTTGTCCTTATTGTGACCTGACCTTGACTCGAGGGCCATTGTATGGGGTTAGGTTGTGAAAATGTCTGCTACTATCGAGTTGTACGTGTAAAATAACCCATACACATGTGTCGCGTGGCTTTCGTAGACCTGTGACCTTTAATGACCTGACGTGGACCTTTGCTTACAATTTCACTTTTGCTGATGTGGGAGATGCATTATACCGGGGGGGGGGGGGAGAGGGGGAGGGGGGCAAGTTGTTTGGTAGCCGTCACATCACCATGGCAGTTGAATCCCGCTCTACAGTATTAACTCTCGCCCGGGTGGGGCAAAATCACTACGTGTTCGGGTAGGGGGAGGGGGTACGAACCCTCCCCCTTAGTGTTTCGCTCCTAATTGAGATAGAGTTTCGATTCAAAGACGAGCGAGTTGCTTGTGACGAGGGGAAGCCGTTGACATCCCATTTTAAAGCGTTGGGTCATCAGGCGATCTCTGAGGTCATGTCAATGACCAAAAAGGCATACAATTTGTAAATGTGAATACATTGAATTTTATCGAGCTAGAATCGTGAATGAGCATATAATAATGCTTAATGGGTGCCAAATTCGTAATCAGCGTCACAAAATGTCCTAAAAGCTGCCAAATTCCAAAAAGGTCATGCCAGGTCATCGGAAGTCAGTGACCTCGGTTGACATGTGGAAGCGTATGACCCCAGTGGAACATTTAATTATGTAAAATGGATCTCAAATTCGAAATCAGCGTCACAAAATGTCCTAGAAACCGCCAGAAGACCAAAAAAGTCATCTGATGTCATCGGTGGTCAATGACCTCAGTTGACCTCTCAAAAGGTTTTACGAATTAGGTGACCTCTGAGGTCATGTCAATGACCAAAAAGTCATACAATTTGTAAATGTGTATAAATTGAATTTTATCGAGCTAGAATCGTGAATGAGCATATCATAATGCTTAATGGGTGCCAAATTCGTAATCAGCGTCACAAAATATCCTAAAAACTGCAAAATTCCAAAAAGGTCATGCCAGGTCATCGGAAGTCAGTGACCTCGGTTGACATGTGGAAGCGTATGACCCCAGTGGAACATTTAATTATGTAAAATGGATCCCAAATTCGAAATCAGCGTCACAAAATGTCCTAGAAACCGCCAGAACACCAAAAAAGTCATCTGATGTCATCGGTGGTCAATGACCTCAGTTGACCTCTGAAAAGGTCAATCGAGGTCACAATCTCAGTGGCAACCACAACTGTCATCTGGAAACACCTGTGCATATGCTCCTGAACAACAAACACTCGGAAACTGCACAAGTTATAAGCATTGATACTACGAGACTCCAGTTGCGTCTGACATGACCTTGAGAAACAGGTCATAGGTCATGGGTCATGTGGGTTAGAAACTCTTTTTTTTTAGAGTATGTGGATGTTTTATGTTATTTTTTCTTCTTCAAAAGTAGGATACTAAAAGTTTCATCGCAATCGGTTGGAAATTACGCGAGTTATTCCAGAAAAACCGAGGGGGGGTAGCATCCACCCCCTACCCGGGCGAGGGTTAAGACAATGCATAGAGACCTGGTAGTTACCCCCCCCCCCCCCCTTTAATGTGTTATCTAAGAGAGATGGATGAAAGTATTTATGCTCCATGGGAAGCTTGTTTCTTCAAGATTCCTGGAATGGCCTCCGATTTTACCTGAGACACTCCAATCGTTCACAATTATCGGTCGAGTGGAGGCATGTTCCGCCCACACGGCGCGCCGGAGCGGGGAGTATGCTGCCAGGGGCTGTACACCGCCGCCGCCGCGCCGACCGGAAGTTGGTGAGAACCACTGCGACGCCTTGCCAGAGACTGTAATATCTGACATGACAGTTATCAGAGCAAACACGCGGCTGATCGCCTGCTCAGGAACGCCTCCGAGCAGGCGATCACCGTGTTTTGCCCCCGAGGGGCAAAACACGGTTTCAGAACTTTTGGGGGTCATAACCAAATTGGCATCCTGGATCTGCCCTTGGGTTGCTTTATTGCAACAAGATTCATTATATACAAAATATGCATGAAATAGGTTTCACATGCATAACAAAATCACAAGGTAGCAAACAAAACTCTACCCCAAATTTCCTGGAAAGTTTGTTGACATTGTTCAAGAATATAATTGAAAGTTCGGAGATGATACCTCTGCCTGCATACGTATCTAACTAGGAAATGATACCATGAGAACTGTTCATAATGCAGTTAATACACTACCAACAAAGAGCAACAAGCATAAAGTACAACTTAACATGTGAGCACTCACCCCTCCAAACACACGTAGCACGCACTCACGGTGGGACACTTCCGCACTCACGTCACGCAGTATCTGCAGTTGTGAATCCATATGGCTGCCACTACTAACAAAGAGCAACAAGCATTAAGTACAATGCAGAGAAACTTAACACTTCACCCCTCCACACTGAGAGAAATAGTTACCAGGGGTCTACCAACCCCCGCCAGTTACCAAGGTCTGACCAGGTCAATACCAGGGTCCTGCCAAGTGGCATCATGGTACCACCTTAGTTTCATGCTTGCGAATCTCCTGGTAAGACAAGTGTCAGTTACCATGCCAAACCGCACCCCTGGTAGCACCTTAGTATCAGTGACTAGGATCCCTGGTAAGGCCTTAGTAACAGTGACTACGTATATGGGGTGGCAGCAGTTACTATAGGAATACAAAAGGAGCACATTGGATGTGGGTGGTAAGGGTTACTAATAGATGACCAGGTGCCCTGGTCGTTGCGTTGCTATGGATACCTGTGGGCGCTTCAAGCGCGTGCAACGGTTCTCACGAAGCCGTCCGTCAGTGGCGGCGGACGGCGGCGGCGTGCGGTGCTGTTTATCGTGCTCGGCCCAGATGCGGTGTTAAAAGGGGTGGATGGGAAGTGAAGCGTTGGTGAAAAGGTGAAGTTATTGTTGTGATTTCTGAAAAATTGGTCACCGTTTCGGTTGTCGCTGCGGCTGAAGTCAGGCGTTGGGAATAAGAATGGGTAAGTACCTATAACCTATACCTACTGAGGAAACAAAACAATTTAAAGCTCTAAGCGGACGTCCGTGAAGGGACGATGAATTAATTACACATCTGAATTCAAAGCATAATTTAAAGCATCATAAGGTACAATCAACCGTGTAAAAAAACAAGATGCTTTCAGTTGTGTTGTTTACCGGGGACGATTTGTTTGTGCTTGCAGAAGCTGCGCTGATGAGTCCTCTGAGGATCTTGGGGAAGGGAAGGGGAAGATGAAGTCCGCGATGCACCACGTCACTCTTTCCTGAGACAAGTTTAGAAGAGCTACAACTTAATTGTCGAGCAAACAATTGTCCCGATGGGCATAGCGCATTTAGAAGACAGCCACAAGGCGATAATATAAGGCGCCCACAATAAGAATTGAGGTCAGCGCCTGTACGGCTGTGTCTTGAGCAACCAGTTGTCATTCAATATATCGTGTGTACGTGAAAGGTAAACGTTGAAAATATACTTCCAGATTGGGCGACTGCGTTTTGTCATTTCTCATTGTAACATGGTTGGTAAGGGGTTGGTAGCACTGAGTAGGGTAGGTGGTATGATCGTGGTAAGGGTTACTAGGGGGTTGGTAAGGGGTTGGTAACACTGAGCAGGATAGGTGGTATGACCGTGATAAGGGTTGCTAGGGAGTTTGTAAAGGGGTTGGTAACACTGAGCAGGATAGGTGGTATGACCGTGGTAAGGGTTACTAGGGGATTGGTAAGGGGTTGGTAAAACTGAGCAGGGCAGGTGGTATGCTCGTAGTAAGGGTTACTAGGGGGTTGGTAAGGGGTTGGTAACACTGAGTAGGGTAGGTGGTATGACCGTGGTAAGGGTTACTAGGGTAGGCAGTACAGCTATGGTAACCTGTTAGTAAGCTTAACTAGCCTACTATGGTAAGGTACTGGTAACATGGGTAGTATGCGTCACCAGGTGGTAACCAACCCCCCTGTTAAAAGTTGGAACTAATGGGTTACCATAGTAACCTAGTCAAATTGTATTTCAGCGCAACACACGTACCGACGCAACACGCGCTTACGTTAACGCAGATTGAATACACTTGAACGCATGCAGTTTCTGCTTGCGAATCAAGATGGCTGCCGCGTGTGCCGAATTCCGAGGGTAGTTAAAGACCTGGTATAAGGGCGAGCCCCCTGGTAAGCACTCTAGTAGGCAGCTTGTCGCACGTGTGCCGAATGCAGGGGGTAGTTCAAGGCCTGGTTCAAGGGCGAGCCCTCTGGTAGGCACTCTAGTAGGCAGATCATACCAGGGTCTCTACCATGGGTGAGACCCTGTTACTGAATACTACCATTAGTACCAGGCCTCGAAGGGTGGTATCTTGGGTGGTAGAATGGCTTTACTAGGGGGGCTGGTATGACTCATAGTGTCTTTTTATCTCAGTGTATGCTTTAGATGCGTCTCATTGAGAGCTTTCTATTTCTGCCTTGCGTGTCTCGCGGTTATTGGGCCGGAAGATAACGAGAGGAGCAGAATCTGCCCCCCCCCCCCCCCCCCCCCCAGTGTTCCGGCTGGAGATCCGAGCGGGGCGCGGGTTAATACGCGCCGTGGAGGGCCTCTGAAAATTACACGCCCTGGAGGGAGGGGGGGGGGGGGGATTTCGCCCCCCCCCCCCTCCTATGATCTCGAAAATTATGCAACGCAGCGACAAGCGGGAAACGGCGTTAGATAGCTCGAGACAAGCTCTATCGAAAATATATCGGTCTTTTTGGGTCAGGTCAATATTGAGGTTACCAGAGGTCATCAAATGTCAGATTTTCCTGTTTTAGGACTTCGCTTCGAACACCCCCAAATATCTCGGTCACTATGGTAGCTAAGAACAAACAGGAAAAAGCAATCGAAAGCGCTGGCAAAAATTAAATCCATATCTGCCCTAGATTTGAGCTCAGGTTAATAGTTTAGGCTTCAGAGGTCATCAAATATCAAAAAGGTTATTTTTGTTGGCAAAACTATTTTTTCGCGAATAACTTTTTACCTGTATTTGTGTTTTTGTGGGGGTTTTTTGTATGTATTTGGATATATTTGGATTTCTCAAAATTTTGAGAGAAAAAAAAATAAAAAATCCGAGATAGCAGTTCGATGGCCCGGTCTATTTTCAGTAATTTTGTGTATAACAATTGAGTTTAACTTAAACGTCGTACCTTTGACAGCGTTTTCCGCAAACCATTATTTTGCAACAAAACCCCAAGAACATGACGTCACTCTGACGTCATTCCCGATTGACCTATCATAGCCTCATATTTTTCCATTTTCCAACATGTGTAGAAATGATGTGAGATAAGGTACTGCAAGTTTAGTGATGATACCTGCGTACGTTTAGGAGTTATTGCAAAATAGCGGGAGGGGGGGCAATAAATAGCCCACCCCAGTAAGTCGCGGGTTAACCCTCGCCCTACGGGGTCCTAAAACGACACCCTCTTAGGTTTTTCTTGCATAACTTTCTAGACATTCGGCGCATCTTGCTGAAATTTTCAGTAGCTAAGTATACAACCATGATACGTATGCTGTAAAAGTTTTATTGATTTTTTTTAAAAAGAAATTTTGGAAATAATGATGTTTTGATGACGTCATGTTGGTGGAAAAACGATACATGTTTGACAAATCGTAGAAAACAGAGTTTTAAGGCAAATTTCAAAAGCAAATGTGAGAATATATCAAATGTCTTTTTCTTTAAAATGACTATCTCGGATTTTCGATTTTTGGGGGGTTTTTGACCCCCAAAATGAACAAAAACTTTTTTTTTTAAATCACCACAAAATCAAAATTTTCAAATATGTTAAAAAACCGGAATAAATATGAGAGAACTGAGTATGAAAAATACCCAAGCCAAATTTCAAAGAAATATCTCTATTTTTGACTGAGTGATGGCTCCCTAAGTGTATGAAATTCATGAATAAATTTTTTAATAACTTTTTTTTTCCTTTTTTTGACCAGATACGATTACATAATTACCTTTTCTGTATTTCTGAGACAAAACTGGTCTAGGAACATGCCTTTTTATTTACATTTAACGCTATCTAATTTTGAGGTTTTCTGACAGCAATATCGCTGTTCTGGACGTGGTCGATCGATGTCATTCACTTGACCTAGAAGGTCACTCGTTGACCCGAAACCTAAAATGGCATACCGTTAGATTCCAAACATGACAGGAAACATGTTGGTTCTCACCGCGTTGCTATATGTTGCTTGGTTTGGAAGTTAACAGGGGAGGGGGGTTAGGACCCCCGTAGGGCGAAGGTGAAAAAAGCTCCCGTAGGGCGAGGGTTAAGGTTTTTCGAGGATAACGAAAAAACTACGGTGCGCAGCGCCGTAATGTTTGGCACATGTTTTTCTGGCATCAATTACCCTCATTTTGTACATTTTCGACCTCACCTCGAGTCATTTCGGGTCAGGTCACCAGGCCAGGTCACGTGACCCCACCTCCAAAAAGTTGGCAGTCGTACCACAGCCACAGTTTTTGACTGATCCTTATCAAACTTACAGGATTTGATAAGATCATTAGTATCTACAATTCCTTTATCTCGGATTTGTGTTATCGGTGACCTAAGGTAGGGTCAATTTCGTGACCTCCACATTATAAGTCAACGGGGAAATATTCAAATGGTTCCTATTCCGAGGATACGCCAGATAGCAGTTCAATTCCTTCTGGATCATGTTATCATAGGCCATTCTTGATGACCCAAGTGTAATTTTTGTTCAGTGACCCCCACAGGGTCAGGCGAGGTCATCCGAGGTCACCAACACTTTGTTGTCAATAACTCTTGACGGAACGAATATATAAAAGTGCAACCGGCACCAATGTGATTATATCATCGAGACACGTCTCCCGATATGCAACATTACTTACCTGGGTCACCACTTGACCTTGACCTGCGGTCAAAACTTTAAGTTGACCTAACCTGTTCAACATGAATATGATTATAATTGCCTTGATGGGACAAACACGATGGTGTCAAAATGATTGCCTTATCTTTATTAGGTAAAATGTTATTTGCGAAAAACAGCTTTGCCAAAACATAGCCTTTTTGACCTTTGATGTCCTCTGGAGCTTAAACTATTGACCTGAGATTAGATAAACGGACACTAAATGGAATTGAATGTACAAGAGCTTTCGATTGCTTGTTTCCGTTTGTTCCTAGCTATGATAGTGCCCGAGATATTTGGGAGTTTCTGGAGCGAAGTCCTAAAACTGTAAAATATGACCTTCGATGACCTCTGGTGACCCCAATATTGACCTGATCTAAAAAAGACTGATATACTTTCGATAGAGCTTGTCTCGAGCTATTCTAATTCCGTTTTGGGCTTGTTGCTACGTTGCGTGGTGTTCGAGATTTTAGGGGGGGGGGTGGAAATCCCCCCCCCCCGTCAGTCTGTTGTTGGTGCAAACCCCGACAGTGCGCTTGTTAAATGCATGGTATAAAACATCCAAAGCCGAAGAATCGCATGGCAATTCTAGCTTGCTTATATGGATTTGGATTCGTTTGGTTTGATTGCTTTGGATCGGTCCGATATTTGTATATACCATGGTTTGCATGGTATATACTGATCGCACTCTACTGATCGCAAGCTTACATAACAATATACGCTAACAAACGTACTGACGAAAGATCGAACGGGGCCCATATTTATTTACGCAACCGGGCAAATGTAAATCGATTTGGAATTTCGACCACCAAAAACTATAATAATATGTTTGCTTATATCTATTTTTGTTTATATATTTTTTTGTAATATTTTTGAAAACTCATATTTTTCCCCACTCAAAAATCCTTGGCGATGCCCGTTAAAAGGCACGGGGCAAAAACCTCAAGGTACTTTTCTCTAGCCCACCCTGTACATAATATACATTAAATGACAACAAATCTGAACTTACTACCTCTCAGTTGCTTCCCTCTTTAAGGCGGAGCAGTCTTGATCTGAATTCCAGCTCAATATGTTCCACCGGCGGCCGACGCCATGGAATGGAACGACGCCGATGCTTGGTTGCAACCACGCGGTTGTAAAACAAAAACGGCGGTTTATGCGTCGTGGCTGAAGGTCTGAAAATGCCGATGAAATGCGCATGCGCGTTATGATTGTTCTCTTGATTGGTTGAGAGAAGCTAAATTATTCCAGGTCTAGTGTGCTCATATTCCTCATATGAGCACACTAGACCTGGAATAATGTAGCTTCTCTCAACCAATCAAGAGAAAGATCATAACGCGCATGCGCATTTCATCGGCATTTTCAGACCTTCAGATACGACGCAAACCGCCGTTTCTTTTTTACAACAGCGTGGTTTCAACCACGCATCGGCGCCCCATCGCCATGGCTTTACCGAAACCACCAAAAGTAATCTGATGCCAGAGACCAGGGCGGATCCAGAAAGGCAAACAAGTTTGTTTGGGGAAAAAATCCAAAAAACTGTCACACATATAAAATTCACCGGATTTCGCCTATTTAAAGATGAAGAGGTGATATAACCCGCACTTGACCGGGGGAGGGGGCAAGTATTTCCCCCGGAAGAATTTTCGTAATAGCTCAAAAACCAACATCTTTATTAACGCGAAACTTTGGGTACCTTCTCCTACATCAAGTGTACGTATTATGTGCAAAAATAAAGCAATTTTGTCGAGAAACATTTGCGATATAACCAATTTAGTGACGTCACTACACACGAGTTCCACGAACAAATCAGCTAAACTTTAACAGGCCATACAAAAGCCATGTTTGGATAAAAACTCAATAAAAACGTCGAAAGATAACAAATAACAAGGGCTACAAAATGGCTATCTCGGATTTTTGTAAATTTGGGTTTTTTACCCAAAAAATAATAAAACGATTGTTTTGAAAACAAATTCCTCAAAATCAAAATTTTCCAGCATTTAAAAAAGGAATATATGTTGGAGAAACACATATGGATAATATCTAATCCAAATGTCAAAGCAATATGTTTATTTTTGACTGTTTTATGAATCCCTAAGTATGCGTAACTCATGACGTCATATTTTTTAAATTGCGATTGTTGTGTTTTAGTGACCAGATACAGACAAATAAATGCCATCACTGTATTTCGGAGACAAAACTGGTCTAGAAATGGGCCTTTTTATTTATATTTGTCAATTTCAAATTTTGAAATTGATAAATCCATGTGACCTGAACTTGATCTGAGCTTGACATTAAATTCACTTAAACGAGATCAGATGGTAAAATGACTATCATTTTAGAATTATACGTGTAAAATAACCCATAAAACATGTGTCGCATGACTTTCGAAAATCTTATATGCATAGTGACCTTTTGTGATATGACCTTGGTCCTTGACCTTTGCCAACAATCTCTCTTTAGCTCATACGGGTTGTATATTATACCTTTGGGAGCATTTAGGGTGATCATGGTCGCAATAAAAGGCTTTGGATGGAAAGTATGGCCCTTAACCCGCGCACTGCAGGGGCTTTGCGCCGAACACGAACTGCAGGGGGGTTGATTTCCGCCCCCCCCCCCCGTGAGATCTCGAAAACTACGCAATGTAGCGACAAGCAGTAAAAGGCATTTGATAGCTTGATACAAGTACTATCGAAATCATTTCAGTATTTCTTTTTAGGTCAGGTCAAAATTGAGGTCACCAGAGGTCATCAAAGGTAAAATTTCCCATTTTTTCCTATTTCAGGACTTCGCTCCAGGAGTTCCCATATATCTCGGAAACTATGCTAGTTAGAAACAAACGGAACAAAGCAAACGCCATCCAGTTAAATTTTCAATCGACAAGCTTTCCTCCAATTTGATCTCAGGTCAATACTTGAGGCTCCAGAGGTCAAAAAAGGAAAGAAATTCTTTTTTTTCTTCAAAATAGTTTTTAGCTATTAACTTGTTATTTAATAACGATAACGGAACAATGTGCGTCTCGCTGCGATCATTGGTTCCGGAGATAACAAGGGGGAATATCTCCCACCCCGGTCAATGGCGTTCGGCTGAGACCCCGGCCAAACGCAGGTTAACAAACTTTTCTTAGTGAAAGCTGCGTAGATTTGCTTTTGAAATATAAACGTGTCAGTTGTTTGCCGATTTCAGGCGATTTGGGAGGCTTGACCGCTTTGCCCCCTCTTGGATCCGCCAGCGGCCAAAAATATTGGGGGGGGGGGGCTGAACTCAACATGGGGGGGCCGAGGGCCACCCCAAAAGTATATAAATCGACACCTATGGCCGTATCATGATTATTTCTTGTTGCGATACATTTCTAGTGAAGGCGATTGGAATCCCTGCTATCTTATGGGAATCATAAACAAAGCGCCTGACAAGAATAGTGTTGTTCGGTGATGTTATAGTTCTGCTTCATAGCTGAGGGTGCTGTCGTAACTGAACAGGCGAAGTCGCCTAGGAAACTCCAATGGTCAACACAAACTAGCGTTGTATAATTTATCAATGTTTTTATATTTTTTTCCATAACATGTTTTAATGTTTTTGGTAAAATTTAGCCAAATTTAAACATTTGTTTATCAAACGTCCTTCTTTAACTCTATTCAGAGATGACGATTGTATTAGCAAGGAACCCTGAATCCGGTACTGCCGCAGAAACTCATACTAACCAGCATTCTTCACGGCCACCGTCATTTGTGGCCGAGACTGTGCCAAGCTGCTGGTTCCAGCGCGAAAGACTGGTGATGGTCGGATATCTCGTCCGCTGGCACCTTGCCAGTGCTAAAACCCAACTGTCGGAGCAAAAAGCAACGGCTCGTTAATTCTCGGACGACGACCGGCTGAGCGCCATAGCTTCTGCCGGAAACTCGCCAGATCTTAGGAGTTGGGTGACCGGAGGTGATACAAAAATGTCACAACCCGAGCGTTCTGAGAAAAGCAAAACGTTGTATCGTCACGCCTAAGGCGCACATTCGTCATTAAGGCATGCTGCACAAAGCATGACGAAATATCTTATTTCAGCAGTATGTGAGTGACCATCAACTAAAAGGGAACTTAAATTCAAATATGTCTATCATACAGTTTTCAGTCTACAGTATTACTTGTACGGTGCTTATTGTTGCGTTGTGACGGTATGCGTCGTGGCGTATTCAGCGTTGGAATTTGAGACATTTTCTGGACTTTTTAGGTCCAAAAAAAATCTTGCACTCTTCATTTTTTCTAGAAATTTGCTCTCTTTTCACCTGATCTTACTGAAATTGTAGTTAAAATATAATTTCATTTTTCTCACAAGGATTTAATATCAATTACGAATCAGGATTGTTTACCTTCCAAGTAAAATCATTTGTAAAAAAATGAAAATTTGAGTTTTCCTAACAAGAAAATTGTACTCTCCAACTATGGATTTGTATTCTCCGGGACCTCCGGGACCTCCGGGACCTCCGGGACCACCGGGGTCATGAAACGAAACATCCAACACTGGATCCAACATTTTGCGCAACATCAACATCCAACATCCAACACTGGATTGCTTCGCAACCTGCTGTGGCCATTTTAATGTTAAGCTGCTCACCACACAGGGGTTAATATCATTCATATTTATAGCATCCTTCATCTTTAAAAAAAACACTGCGGAACCGACTTATGTTTATTGTAGTAAAAACAATGATTATTACATGTTGCCATTTGTTTCCTAATTACGTTGATATTTATGTGAGACAGGTATCAATCACTATCTCTCAGGCATCCATATGCTGACTTAGCAGGTTGTCAAAGACAAGAAGTTAGCACCGCGCTCGGCCGGGGTCTGCGCCAACCACGAACGGCCGGGGGTGATTTCAGCGCCCCCCCTAAGATCTGGAAAACCACGCAACGTAGGGACGAGCGGAACACGGCGTTAGATAGCTCGAGACAAGCTCTATCGAAAGTATTTTTGTCTTGTTTATGTCAGGTCAATATTAAGTTCACCAGAGGTCATGAAAGGTCAGAATTTCCCGTTTTAGGACTTTACTCTAGGAACCCCATAATGTCTCGGGAACTATGATAGCTAGGACAAATGGAAAAAAAACGATGGAAAGCTCATGCATAATGCAATCGCGGAGGTCAAATGTGATCTCAGATCAATAGTTTAGGCACCAGAGGTCATTAAAGGTCAAAAGGCAATTTTTTTCTTCCAAATCTGCCTTTCGCAAATAACATTTTAACTAATGCAGATAGGGCCATCATTTTGACGCCATCGTGTTTGTCTTGTCAAACGCTTCGAATCATATTCATGCTGATCAGGTTAGATCAATGTAGAAATTTGGTCTCAGATCTAGGTCAAATGGTGACTCAAGTAGGTCCTGTTGCATATTGGAAGACGTGTCTCGACAAGACAAACACATTGGTACCTGTTTCACTTCACTATTTGAATTATGTCGAGAGTTATTGACAACAAAGTGTTGGTGACCTCGGATGACCTCGGCTGACCTTGTAGGGGTCACTGAACAAAAATTACACCTGGTTCATGATGAAAGGCCTACAATAACATGATCCAGAAGGAGTTAGACTGCTAGCATGCGTATCCTAGGAATATAAAGCATTTTAATATTTCCCCATTGACTTATAATGGGAGATCACGAAATTGACCCAACCTTAGATGACCGATATAAACAAATCCGAGATACACGAATTGTAGGTACCTATAGCCTTATAAAATCCTGTAAGTTTGAAACCGATCGGCTAAAAATTGTGGCTGTGGTATGACTGCAAACGTTTTGGAGGTGCGGTCACGTGACCCGGCCTGGTGACCTGACTTGAGATAACCCGAGGTAAACAGAAATCAGACTATGTGGGTAATTGACGCCCCAGCATCTGTTCAAATTTGGCGGTGCTGCGCGCCGCCATTTTCCCGCTATTTTTTTGTTTAACGGAGGAGGGAGGGGGAGGGGAGAATCAACCCCCCAGGCCGTGCACGTGTTAAATAAAATATAAATGGGTATGAAACAATGTATCTGTGATTATCTGGATTAACCCTCGCCCGGGTAGGGCAAAATCACTACGTGTTCGGGTAGGGGGTGGTTCGATCCCCCCTTATCGTTTCTCCCCTAGTTGAGCTAGAGCTTTGATTCAAAGACGAGCGTGTTGCTTGTGACGAGAGAAAGCTGATGATACCCGATTTTAAGGTTTTGGGTCATTAGATGACCTCTGAGGTCATGTCAATGACCCAAAAGTCATAAAAATTGCAAATGCGTATAAATTGAATTTTATCGAGCTAGAATCGTGAATGAGCATACCATAATGCTTAATAGGTGCCAAATTCGTAATCAGCGTCACAAAATGTCCTAAAACTGCCAAATTAAAAAAGGTAATGTCAGGTCATCTGAGGTCAGTGACCTCGGTTGAACTGTGGATGCGCATGACCCCAGTGGAACATATACTTATCTCAAATGGATCCCAAATTTGAAATCAGCGTCACAAATTGTCCTAGAAACCGCCAGAAGCCCAAAAAAGTCATCTGAGGTCATCGGAGGTCATTGACCTCAGTTGACCTCTGAAAAGGCCAATTGAGGTCACAATCTCAGTGGAAACCACAACTGTCACCTTGAAACACCTTTGAATATGCTCCTGAACAGCAAACACTAGGGAACTGCACAAGTTACAAGCATCGATCTGTGGGACGCCAGTTGCCCCTGACATGACTTTCAGAAACAGGTCATAGGTCACGGGTCACGTGGGTTAGAAATGCAAATTTTTCAGATTATGTGTCATTTTTTATCAAAAGTAGGGTACTACAAGTTTCATCGCAATCGGTTAGAAACTACGTGAGTTATTCTTGAAAAACCGAGGGGGGGGGGCATCCACCCCCCACCCGGGCAAGGGTTAAATGTCTGTTGCTGGGTAATCTGGACAACATTTACAAAGTATCGGGAGAAATGGTAATGACAATGAGAAAGATATCCTTATTGTCCCTCCCCTATTTACCCCTGTTTGGGCGTTTTCATTTATAAACGAGCCATGTGGTCTACCATAGGGTGATCACGCTATATCAACATCTCATGATAGAGCCGTTTTCCACGAACCATTGACGTCACAGGACCGAAGATGGATCAGTGGATTTCGGTAATGGTATTGATACTCAGAAAGTTAATCGATAGTGCCGTATCGGTTTAGGATCACTTCGCGAAAATCCACCTTTTAGCCTGATGATTTCCACCCTCGCAAGCTTTATACCTGATGGCTGGTGTAATAACTAGAATACAATCATCAAATTACATTTCAGGTCATGAGGTTTGGATACAATCTCTCATATCTCTAAAATCTCAATCAACCCCGTATGACGATGCACATGCGCTTCAAGTGTTAGATGGTAGGCGTTTCATCGCAATAGGCGCTTCAAGTGCTAGGTGACGAAAAGATGGAACTCTGTGAAAATTCTTTCTGAACTATTTGCGAATACCACCAAGCATTTAAAGCATCATATCTGACCAGTTGGTAGCCCTAGGACCCAGATCAAATTGGTTACCAATACAATCCATCGAATCAACCCACCCTGTCGTGTGGTCGACCTTTCGAGCCTTGATATTGATCATGGTCCATTGCCAGCTGTATGTCAGCTGTGACTCAGATTTGGTGTGCAGATTGGGTATTTTGTCGCACATGTAGACATGCATTATTTTTTTAACGAGGATGCACTTCCAAAAACTGCATACTGGACCTGTATACTCACTTCACAACTAAGGTCATGGAGGATCCGAGAAAGTTATTTGAATTGGTTGCAAGTCGGATCCGGACCCGGGGTCTTGTCGGATCCTGGAGGCTTTTCATGAGCTTTTTCGAGGAATGTTAGCTATTTTGGATCATGAACACTTTTTGCGAGGGATCTCGCGTCATCCGTAGAATTTGAACTCGGTATTCTAGGGTCCTTAACCTTAACCCTATTCCCTGCGGGGTCAGATTCTGCCCCTCCCGGCGGTTTTGCACTTGCCGCTTCTAAACCGTTAGGCCTAGGGTCCTGAACCTTTGTGACTTTTCCCAAAATTGAATGGCGCGTGCTGTGTCAAAATTTTGACAAATCGGTTCAGCAGAGGCGGTTCCAGGCTTCTGTTTTGGGGAGGGTGTTACCAATGTGGTTTTGCATCGCATACTTCCTTTGTGGTTTGCAGTGCAATAAATGCGTCAGAAACAATTTCAATCCAATATGCATCATAGATACTGGGATTGTACATATTTTTTGGGCAGAGACGCACTCAGGATACAACAATGGGAGGCGATACCCACCCTCAAATTAGGTCCAACTTCAAATTAGTAAGATAGTAAGACAACATCAAGATAGTAAGAGTAAGAAACATGGGGGGCACAGCGTTACGCGCATGGTGCCCCCATGTTTTTCCTGGATCCGCCTATGCGCAATATATCAAATTTAAAGGGATTATACGGGCTTCCGTCCTGAAAGTAAATGCACTCTATTGCAGTTGTATGAGCTTTAAACACGTTTAAGACATATATCAGGGACCTCAATGCTCATTTAGTCCATTATTTCAGAAATTATCAGCGTTAAAACTTGGGCGTTTTTCGAGACTAGTTTCAGATAACGAGTACTTGATCGGCACTACTGTCCACCACTTTTATCTTGAGATCAATTTTAGAGTTTGTAATTATCTGCAAGTCCTACACTGGATCACAAAATTATTATGCAATTCAAAACTGACGGGACTTTGTATTACTACACACTGTTCGTTGAGGTTTTGTGTTTTTGTGATTTTCTTTTCTCTGGCCTTTAGCGTTGAGAATTTAGTGGTGGCGTATTAATTTTTTGGCATGAAAATTCATGAAAAATATAGAATTTGATGGGAAAACTAGGCAACTGCCGCTGTCGTTGGAACAAAACAAGTTTATTTTCTTTCAAATATTGCTTATTTTACCGGAAATATGCCATACGTCAGGTGTTTTTATTAGCATAAAAGAGATGACTGGCTCTGCCTCAGCCGGAACTGCAGAAAATACGCGGTGGCATCGCCGGGCACTTTGGAATGTCCTTACGTGCAGAAGAGGTCATTTCCAGAAAAATGTGGCTACCGTGGGACTTCTACAACCTTTATAAGTACGTTTTACTATGTAACTCAATTATTCTGGGAAAAAACCGTATAATCCCTTTAACAAATTACTGCTTATAATGCCCACATGTGACGTTCATGTCGTCCCAAACAATGACGAACACATTTTTTTATCTCCAGAAAATCCCCCCATTTTATATTCCCTGAATACGCCTATTATTTTTTATTTTGTCTTTTGATATTTTAAATACCAGTACATTTGAAGCTCAAAAACGTTTGAAGCATTAACATCGGTCGAGCCACATGGCCGCAATGACCTTTCAAAACACACCTAAATTTTAGGATTTTTTGCCTCCTGGCCTCCTATTTTTGAACAAAACAAAAATGTCGGGGTCCAAAAAGAGAGATATTGACATAACGAATCGAATGGCGTTTTTCCCATCGAAATTGACCGAGCGGTTCTCGAGATCTCGGGGGGGGGGGGCAGAATCTGCCCCACCCCGCAGGTTAACGTAATTCTGGCCGCCCGCAGGAAACTCAATTAAGTTAAAGGGAATAGGTCACCTTGAAAGTTGTCTTGAAATTCAACCATACGGTGCATCTTGAGCTCAAAACTACAAATATGACTTTGGTTTGGACAACTGATGGATATATGTGGAGAAAGAAGTAAGTTTCTCTTTGGATTTCACGAGAAATCGTACGATAGCATCTGGCGTTCTGCAGCTCCGCCCCGCTCCGCCTGATGCCAAGTACAGTCTCTGACAAGGGGCCGCCGCTCCGCCCCGGGCGACTGAGCGGATATTAACGAGGCGTCTTGATCAGACTACGTGCCAGAGAGTGTGCCTGCCTCCGGCGGCGAGCGTGCATGTCCAGATCGTGGCCCGGAACAGCGACATGAAACCGGGCCCACTAGTCCTGTGTCGAAATTACTTAACCTAGGGAGATAATTCTTTCACCACAACCCATGTTTTAGATCTGCTCTACAAATCTGCTATCTCAGTCCAAAACCCCATGTTAAAGGTGAACTATTCCCTTTAAATGCATTTGGATCTTTGGGATTTTGAACTTCATGCATTATTTATAGTACATCTTCGTCACCGGAGTCATTTCGTAGTCTTTTGCGGGATTTTTTATCCGGAATTCAGTTAATGGTTGAAATATGTGAGGTCATCTCTTCTATTCGTCGGCATTAGGTTCTGAATAATTTACACATACACAAGATACACTAATTACACACTTAATTTATACATACACAATGATACACTAATTACACATTAATTTACACAATGCAAAATACAGTTCCGACAAGTGTTGAATCAAAACAGATATCGGGATCAGATATCTAGGATGTAAATCCGAGTTCCTGCCGTACCTTTGCCTCTGTTGTATGCGCCACGAACCACGCATTGAATGGAACGTTACTGGTTGGCTGAATGCGGCCTGTCAGAGATGTGATCTACCAAACCATTGTTGCCGTGTCCAGTACTCCTTTCGAAGGTCACATTGGGAGATTGATGAAAATTTAATACACTAGAACAGTAGACATCCATCTAATTCCCTGTCGCGGGCCAGGGAATGCCGGACCTGTTTCCACTTTATTGGTGTCAGCAATGACATGAAGTTAAAATATTTAATTTGTATTTTACTGTTAAAGGGAAAAGTGCACCTTGGGAAAAGTATACGTAAAATTATGGAAAAGAGTGTCCTGATTACGGTTCTGGCATTCGTTTTTTGCGAGAAAAAAAGTATTTGTTGTAACTTGGAAAATATTCATATTTTTACGTGTGACGTCACAAGAATATTGCGTCACCAAAACGAGTTGTATTTAACAGTTTAGGCATTCTCCATCACAAACAATGGCTATTATGAATGCCGCGTCATCATGTTAGAGGGGACACACAGCACCAAAAACAACTTTCATACCATATCACATACACACGTCGACGAGAACCACAGTCGTGCTGCATTATGACAAAATTATAGACGCTGAAAACAGCCACCCAGGTTCGGTCTGCGTGTGCCTCTGTCTTCATCACTCCTCCAATGGCGCCACACACCAACACAAACAGCGACACATCAGTCAACGGAGTTCAAGGTCAGGCCGACCCTTACTGCCTATGACGTCACCAGCAGGGTCGGGCCGCGGACTCCATCCCGGCTCCAGGGCGACGCGGGTGAACCAGCCGTGCCCCCGAGGCACTGCAGCGTTCAGACGGTCGGACCGTGCGCTGGCTGCGCGGCGTCTCCAGAAAATCTGTTATTCGGTAATGCACCCTTTAAAGGGAATAGGTCACCTTGAAAGTTGTCTTGAAGTTCAACCATACGGTGCATCTTGAGCTCAAAACTACGAATATGACTTTGGTTTGGACAACTGATGGATATATGTGGAGAAAGAAGTAAGTTTCTCTTTCTATTTCACGAGAAATCGTACGATAGCAGCTGGCGTTCTGGCTCCGCCCCGCTCCGCCTGACGCCAAGTACAGTCTCTGACAAGGGGCCACCGCGCAGCCCGGGCGGCTGAGCGGATATTAACGAGGCGTCGTGACCAGAGACTACGTGCCAGAGAGTGTACCTGCCTCCGGTGGCGAGCGGCGAGCGAAAGGAACTGATGGTGTCCCGGAACAGCGGATATGAAACTGGGCCCACTAGTCCTGTGTCGAAATTACTTAACGTAGGTAGGTAATTCTATCACCACAACCCATTTTAGATATGCTCTACAAATCTGCTATCTCAGTCCAAAACTCCATGTTAAAGGTGAACTATTCCCTTTAACATCTTTCTGCTTACTATACTCCTTCAGATTATATTCTTTCCGTTGACCTGCGTCTGGCGCCGCGGTCGGACGTGCGCCGGTGCGCAGGGACGCAACACAAAAATGAGTTGTGACGTCATACCAGCAAAAGTCTATCCTTGAATCAGAATATGTAAATAGCACTAACAATCTCGTTCGCTGGGTCGCGACTCGCGAGTAATATTGGTCGCGATTGAAAATGTGTGAATGTGTACACTATGGCCTTGTATGAGCGGAGTTGAAGTGGCGTTGCGTGAACACATACTCATAAATGTGCATGTGCATAAATACATATATACCTACTCATAAATGTATTTATATATGTGTGTGTGTTGTGCGTGTGCGTGTGCGTGTGTGTGTGTGTGTAGAAGTGCCGTGAATGCAGTGAACTGCAGTGAATATTGCAACTACCGGTACGAGCCACCCATGAAAAGGTGTGCCTTTTCAAGACGCGTGTTGACATTATTTTCAATTGGAACTCCAATAAAAATTGACAAAACTGTACGGCAAATAATATTTCTAACTCGGTGTCAACGCAAGTCAACTAAAAACAAACATTGTCAAAACTCAATCGATATATTGCAGGTACCGCGACCAGCCACCCATCGGAAAATGCGTCTTTTCACGAAGCATATTTGGTAATGTTCTATTGGAAATCCAATGGAAATTGACAAAGTTCTGGCAAATAATATGTATAACTAAGCGACAATTTAACGCAAGTCAACAAGTCAACAGCAACCAAAAACAAACATTGTCAAAATTAAATCGATATATTGCAGGTATCCGCGACCAGCCAGCCATACAAATACGCCTTTTCACGAAGCAGCCTTTTGTAATTTTCAATTGGAAATCGGTTCAAAATTGACCAAACTATTTACTTAAAACCTAGTCACATGATGTTTTAGATTTGTCGTGTTTGCCTTGGAACACAACAGCGGCGATAGCGCAATCTAGGCGAATGAACTTCGTGAAACGGATTTTGAACCAACGCTGAAAAAAACGGTTTGAGACGTACGAGACGGCGGGAGCTACTACTACCAGGAATAAGAGAATAGCTACTACCAGAAATGTTATTCTCTTATTCCTGCTACTACCTAAGTAAAATTGAATGTTTGGAGCATTAGTAGACGAGATTATGGCCGCTCCTTTTAGGCGTCTGATGGTTTTCAAAAATGAGAAGGGAGACGTTCTTCAGAGACGGTTGGGTGAGAATCCTCAAATGTTTCAGATGAGTAGTTGGGTCATGTACCTACCTACTCATGAAAGAAAGCACAGCCCTCTCAAGATAGGTCGCACCGGGATTCGAACCCGAGACCTCTCGCATGGCAAGCGGGCGCGTTATTACTGAGCTTACCGGTCCTTAGCTAAAACTAACCGTGTTGACACAGGATTGTAGAACAGGCTTATCCATACAAATATAAGACGCACAATTAGTATTATAAATCGGTAACCATTTGCTCGTAAATGCAACCTGCAATGCCGCGCCGCAATTGCCGTCGATCCGCGCACGTGTCGTGATCCGGGCACGTGTCCATCATTGCAGCATGAATACAATTCAAATGACATAACGATACAATATTTAATCCATGACTATCTACTTATCGCTCACCTTCCGTTTTTCAAAGCCACTTGATTCAACACGTTCAAACCAGTCTGAAACGTAAGAACACCTTCACCCACGAGCTTGATGTCATAAACGAAGACACGCAAAAAATAGCTATAGCTATAGCTATAGCTATATATAGTTATATATAATAGCTATATAATAGCTATAGCTAAAATTGCTATTTTATTTCATTTTCTATAAAAAAACTCTGACAGGAATATAATTTACAAATGAAATTATGATAACATTCTGCAAGGGCTTAGCTTCTCCAGAAAAGTTGGTGGGCTGAGCTGGAAAAAATTGCTTAAAATACCATGAAAATCCACAAAACATATTTTTCCCCGGATCTCCCCGGATCCCACTTCCTCGTTCAAGTTGCCCCCTACCCCTAACTGAATAGCACCCTACACTCCTGATAACATTTTGTATGCTATGTTTGTGCCCCATGCTCACCTTTTGCGTCAGTATAAGGTGCATCAGCTAAACGCACCCGCATACTTTTGATCTCCCCATTTGAGTAGCGTCAAAGGCGGATCCAGCCGCCAGTTTGGGAGATAGGGGCAAATCACTTTTTAATGCACGTCTATTGCAGATAACATCATGCGTTTTTGTTCTGTTTGGGGCAGAACTTGTGGCATCATGCGTCTTGCCGTTTGGGGCTTTACAACTTTTGGAAGGGGACATGGCCCCGTTGCCCCCTGGATCCGCGCCTGAGTCCCGTGCGGCTAATCGATTGCAAATTTCAGTTGAGAAGGTCATTTTGAGCCGCTCTTCCTCAAGCTAAGAGTATCCTTCATAATTTAGTAGTTTTGAGCAGCGTGCGGCTTATCAATGCTGCATCTCAACGCAGTAGGATAGCTTGGCGAGCCTCTCCTCACTCCTCACAAAATAAAAGCTTATCTCTCAGCTTTTCTTTGAGGACCCGCAGTCTTCAATTGGAAAGGATGAAGCTTTAACAGTGCTTCAAACGAGAGGTTTAAGTTCAACTTCTAAAACCGTGTTTTCAGTGAATGGCTACGCCAGACGAGGAACGAGCCTCACTTGCAATTCTGTTGCCAAACACATGATACGTTTCGGTGGCGGTCGGTTCAAAGAGCGAAAACGAAGTGCGGTAGAAAACACACTAATGACGTATGGGAAACGCCACGAGATCTGTCCATTTGAAATACAATCAAATAACCCCAACGGTTTTTGCGTGAAACTCAGCAACTAGGTCGGTTTGGAAGGAACAATTTCAGATTTGAAGATTTCTCAGTACGCCCCACAATATGGCTATCTCAGTTAAACACTAATGTTAAATGTGCACTATTTCCTTTAACACGCGCCCTGGAGGGCCTCTGATAATTACACGCCCTGGAGGGGGGGGGGGGGCGGATTTCGTCCCCCCCCCTATGATCTCGAAAACCACGCAACGTAGCGACACTCGGAAAATGATAGCTCAAGACAAGCTCTGTCGAAAGTATTTCGTTCCTTTTTTTTCTCAAGGTCACCAGAGGTCATCAAGGGTCAGAATTTCAAGTTTTAGGAATTCGCTTCGAACACCCCCAAATATCTCGGGAACTCCGATTTTGTTTTATTTCTTTTGGAACTCCGATAGTTAGCAGCAAACGGGAAAAACAATTGAAAGCCCTTGAAAAAATCAATCGACATAGTTGTCCTCAGATTTGAGCGCAGGTCAATTATTTAGTCTCCAGAGGTCATCAAATGTCAAAAAGGTGATTTTTTTTGTAAAACTGTTTTTCGCAAATAACGTTTTACCTACACACATAAAAATATTTAGAACCCACAGTGTTCTAGAGCTCGTGCCAAAAATGAGAACCCCATGAGTACTACACATACCATTCATAACGTACTTATTCCGATTTTAGGGTACTTCGTTCACACCCGTGGTCCTAACCTCAGTGCTTGGTCAAGTACCTTAATGGTCACCGCTACCTATACTTCGCCCAGTATCTAAGCCCACTTAGAAGCCTATGGGTACTAGCAATTGCAGTACCCTATAGGTGCGCGTGCCAAAAATGAGAACCCCTGGAGTACTAGCATCGCTGAGTACTTCAAGTAGTACCTGAAACAATTCAACAAAAGTACTTTTCGCAGTATGAAACGGGAACTATATATGAGCATGGCACTGAAAAGTGGGGGAAAATATTCAGAAACACGTAACGCGTAAAAACATGCCAAATATTCACGGCAGGCAATGACATTGAAAGTTGCGACACTTGAGGTCCGAGTTAGCTGTAATAGAGATGTTGCGAAATTGCACACTATAGTAGTGTTCATATTTCCCTGAAATGTGGCGAATTAAACTCGTAGACAACTCCTAGGTACTCATTTGAGTTTGTCATACTTCAATTATCGAAGATGTCTGTTTATTAACCCTATTTGTAACAGGGGGGGGGGGGGCGGATTCCGCCCCCCCCCCCCTCATGTTTTTCGCGGATATCTCCAGAACGGCTGGGAGCAGGCCCATGAAATTTTGGGACTTTTCATAGAATTGAACTCCGCATTTGGAGTCAAAATTTTGAGTTCTTAACTTGAACAGAGGCGGTTCCAGGGCACAGTTTTGGGTGGGTTCGGAGGCGACATTTGGCGAAAATACGGAAATGCGATCTTCACGGTTTCTTCCTAACTGCATCAAGTATGAAGGAGTTACATCGGCTTACCGTGATTGCAACAAGTGCAAATTAGATGATGTTAATGAAATATCATACAAAATTGCATGGCAGAGGCGGTTTCAGGGGCTTGAAAAGGGGGGGGGGTTTCCAGGAAGTATTCAATGCTTGGCGGGAAGCCAATAGAGCAATGTAAGGGGCATTTATAGCTATCAAGATGTAAAAGATAGCTTCTGCTTCCATTATTTGCATAATTTATTACATATAGAGTTTCAGGGGCGCGTTCAGGAACATGAAAAGGGGGGTGACTGGCATGGTGATGACGATATGCCAGCGATAACGGCGCAATATACGTTTAGCTTATAATAATATATGCACATATGAGACCAGAAAAGGGAATAAAGTCATTTTTTTTTGCAGAGGCGTGCTCAGGAATGGAAGAAAGGGGGTCATATTATTGCAAGGAAACTAAGAGGCATCGGCGTACAATGACATAACATACTGCAGTTTTCGGATGAAACACGCACCACAGGCTACTCTACGAACGATTATAAGGTAATAGGCGAGTCCAGGTAGGGTAAAAAGGGGGGTAAGCAATGTTAATTGAAGTTGTAAGTGAAATAGTCACTGTTGACTAGTTAGTATCATAATAGCGGATGATATACTTATCAAACGGTCTTGCGCCGCCCTAGTTTGGATCCTGGATACGCCTATGATGAAGTACAACATGCAAAAAGGAACTATCTATGATCAGTAACATATTTATAGTGCTGGGTAGCAACTTGTCTGCGGTTAATATTTTTTCCCAATTTTACCCCCCTTTTTCACTAACCTGGTACCGCCTATGGCAAAAATTATGATTTATAACTGTTTTTTCTAATGTCTCAATCACATACCATTTCATTTATAAAAAAACAACATCAAAAAATGGTTTTATTACGCATTTACTTCACCCCCATATTGAGTGACCTGCACACGCCTATGATTTTTGAATTTTCAAACGTCACCGTCATATATCAATTTCCGATTCAATCTCTATCGATTCCTATTAGTTGTGTTAAAATCGGTCGATAAACATGAAAGCTATGTTGAATCAAAAATACCACTAAAATTTGTCGTTTTTTCCCCCCTGTTGCCCCCCTATCCAAAATTTATATTTGTTTATTATTTATAAATGTAGATCGTGTTGAGAAGAACCAAACACCGTTTCATTTTTGAAAATCGGACGGGTAGATCTCGAGATCTCCGGGGGGGGGGGGCGGAATCCCCCCCCTGTTACAAATAGGGGTAGCCAGGAGCCTGTTACAAATAGGGTTAATGAACACACTGAAAACGCCAGCACAATGTGAATATACGGAGGATACGCACAACAAACCGGCATCAGCCCCACAGTGCCTATAACACGGCACAGTACATGCCAGCGACGGTAAAAAACAAAACAAGACGTGTCTTCCAAATGTTCAACGGTTCAAACAGCCGTTCCTGAAAGCACAACGGTTCAAACAGCCGTTCCTGAAAGCACATCACTGCACCCGTTCAGCTCACTCCCGCAGGCTTTGTATTAAATGGTGAGCATCTTCCCCCGAAAACAAATGTGGCTTCAAGTGGTTGAACAGTTCAACGGAACGGTTCGACGGTTCAAACAGCCGTAGGTACTTGAAAGCATCACTGCACCCGTTCAGCTCACTCCCGCTTTGTATTAAACGGTGAGCATCTTTCACCGAAAAAAAAATGTGGCTTCCACTGGTTGAACGGTTCAATGGAACGGTTCGACGGTTCAAACAGCCGTACTTGAAAAGCATCACTGCACCCGTTCAGCTCACTCACGCAGGCTTTGTATAAAGGTGAGGACCTTCCGCGGCACTTTCGTGCCGTCATCGATGTGCAGGACGTACCTTTCAATATATATCAGGTACGCACGGTGCTGTTTAGGGTACTTCACATGGAAAATCATGTGGCACAGAGTCAGGGCCACGACGGCCTCTTCCTCGCGGTTGAATGTGGCCACCTGCTGTCCCTCTATGATGAGGACGTGTGGGCTGCAGCCCACGAGTTGCGGGTGAGGACTGGCTCTGGCTGGCGGCTCTTCTGGTATGAGGTCCTCCGCCCCAAGCAGGCGACGAACCTGCAGTGGTGTGACTTCTGAAAGGGAAAGAAGTAAACTGTTGCCAAAAGTATATCTTCAGGACACTAAAAGGAGATAATAAACACTCAACTCAATTATAAATGGTCGCATGGATAACGATTCCCTTCAAAGCATTCTTAAGAGGTATAGGAAGCTTTTGATCATCACAATGATTTTATCAGCATGGTTGAATAGATTTACTATTACAATTCAGATTTCAAACCTGAACACGATGACATCATACATCGTAGTGTGCACCGACTCCCTTTCGGCCCCATTGTCCTTGCACCTATATGTACCGATGCGTTATGCGATATATGCAAATGTGTCAATGCGATTGCGGCGGTGCTGGTATAGCTACGGTATATGATTTACGATACGGACCTGTCCTCCCAAGCCCTTATGGCGCGGGCCCGGCCGCCACTCGGTGGCAGGGTAAGGTCATCGGGCTATAGTGGGCAAAGGTCGGCCCCAGCGGCGATGTGTGAGACCACCAGATCGAGGGAGGTGGGAGGCGCGGCCCTGGCTGAGGGACGTGGCCGTTGAGGCCCGTCTCCACCATACCCTCTACCATGGATCGACTCCTCCACCGTCCACTTCCACCTGGACCTGGGCCGCCAAGCCCGGCGGAACGCCCCGGAGACGGCCCAACGAGCGGAAGCCGAGACGCACGGGAGCTCCCGGCGGACGCTGTATGGATTTAGATGAACGGGTCGGCCGAAACGGGCGTCTCTAACGGCAACGGTGGCGCACTCGTCATCCCCCGACTGGAGAGACGCGGGAGATCCGGGTCCCGACGGGCCGTCTGTGCTCAAGCACGCGCGTGGAGCTCACATCGCTGCTCGCGGCGCTAGAAGCGGCCCCTGAGCTGTTGTTTGATAATTGGGGGTTTTGGTCGCGCCGAATGCTAAGGTCAGTTTGCGCCCACGGCCCCTGAGCTGCCGCGCTGCGAGTACCTGCCGGTGGTCACCGGTCTGGATCTCAAGGCGGCGCTGCTGCTGTCTGGAGACGCGGCGGCTCAGACGTCGACGCTGGACGTCAGGTTGTGGGCCCAGCTCCGTCGGCTGGAGTCCTCCGGCTGCACCTCCAGTGGGCACCGGCGCACTGCAGCCTGCCAGAGGACGAGAGCGGACGCCCTGGCCAAGGAGGTTGCCGAGCTCCCTCAGCTGTCAGCGCCGGTCGACGTAAGCACCCTCACCCGTGTCGTCGCGCAGACTACCAGGAGCTGGTAGGCTGGCACCAGTGACAATCAGTGCCGCCACCATGGTGGCGGCTGTGGACGCGCACCAGTTTCGAGCGGGACACTGGGGGCGCCCGGAGCAATACCTTCACCGCATTGGACGCCGACCCACTGAACAGTGTCAATAATACAGCGGCACCGACTGCCCAGCGGGTCGGTGTCTAGTCTGCAAGGGAGCGGCGGACACCCCAGCCCACGTCTTGCTGCACTGTCCGTGCCTCCTCGGCCCTCGTCTCCGTGTGCTGGGCAATATTGTCGCCACGGAACGCGACCTTCAGCGCGATGACGTGGTGACGGCCTTGGCCGCTTCCACGGGCTACGCGACCCGCAAGAGCCGTGAGCTAAGTCACCGCCCCGGCGGTGACTAGGAGGACACAGAACACAACAAGTGTGTCAGTTGTGGTCGGCCGCCCGCGTGGGTAGGTTAGGTACTGTGCAGTGAATTGTCGAAGGCTCGAGAACGACCGAGTCAACGAAACACGAAAGTTGAGAAGACCGTCAGTATATTGCTAGTATATAATATAATTAATTATTTTGAAGGTGTAGTGTTGTGCCGGTGTAGTATGTTTGGGTAAATATTGCATCTCTACATCTGGCATCAAGCACACGGTGATCGTGAGCAGCGCAAGTACGCATCTACCGCATGCCGTACTTGAACAAAGAACAGTAGCACTCCAAGATCACCACTGATAGTGATACCGTCTTACCTTGTGTGCTGAGCAGTGCCGAACCCAGGACTGTCATTTTGGCCTCGTACTTGGCCACTGCCCCGGCAAAGAAGTCCTCCTCTCCTGTCAGCCTGTCCAGCTCCTTCAGAAACTGAGGGATTAAAATAACAAGGATCAGTATGTGGCGAATGTAACATTCAAACTATTCCGCCCACAACTAAATGTATAGTGACTGTCATTTGAGATAACGTTACATGAACATTAGCACAGTTCCAGAAGTTATGAAATGACACGCAAATCAAACAACCTATGCCACCAGAACATTCATCAAAATGATCAAACCATTCCTTATTTTCTATTCACACACGCAAATGAAGGTGTGG
>JAXIVJ010004886.1:45000-78821 GCA_036785665.1 Chirona hameri
CTTACGGGACTCATTATTACTACACACTGTTCGTTCAGGTTTTGTGGTTTTCTTATCTCTGGCCTTTAGCGTTGAGGATTTGGTGGTGGCGTATCTCATGCAAATTCATGAAAAATATCGAATTTTATGGGAAAAACTAGGTAACTGCTGCTGTCGTTGGAACAAAACAAGTTTATTTTTTCTCCCAAATATTGCTTATTTTCCCAGAAACATGCCATAAGTGAGGAGTTTTTGTTAGCATAAAAGAGATGACTGGCCCTGCCTCAGCCGCTCCTGCAGAAAGTACGCGGTGGCATCACCGTGCACTTTGAAATTTCCTTACGTGCAGAAGAGGTAATTTCCAGAAAAATGTGGCTACCGTGGGACTTCTACCACCTTTATAAGTATGTTTTACTATGTAACTCAATTATTCTGGGAAAAACCCGTATAATCCCTTTCAATGTGTAAATGTTTTTCTAGAGCTAGGCAACAAGCATGAAAATAATTTATTTTCAACTATGTTCACCACTCCCTTCCTTCCAGCAACGATGTTTTAGTTATTTTAACCAGATGTAACGCGGCCGCCCATGATACAAATCCTGGTTACGTGCCTGATGCCTTCGGTGAATCGGTGACTGAAATGATTTAACCGAAACGAAGGATATCAATCCTTGGATTGAATTGATTGGAATAAAACCAAATCAACTGATTTGTGATTGAATCCATTCATCTATCAAGTTTGTCGTGATTTAATTTATTGGTAAGAAATAAATCGTATACAAGTCTGTCTCAAAGCTGGGTCTACTAGATTGTCCCCTGGAAGTCTCAAACACAACGGGACCCCAGCGTTGTACCTTCCATAAACCTTAGAGTATTGAGTCTGTATCACCAATTGTTTCACCACTGGAGCCTGATAACTGAGTTGTGCACTTTTGGCACCTGACATCCGCCACGTGTCACCGTTTGGTCTGCGATTGACCGCCGAGTGACCGCCGATTCCGAGCAACAACTGGTGGCATTCGGGGTAAAATCGGTCATAATCGGCTTTGGTTCTTAGCGCGAAAATGATAGGAAAACAGATACAAACACACGCAAACAGCCACACAAACTGCTCAACTGTATCCGAGACCTCACAGAAGTCATCTTCGATGCTCTGAAATCGTGCAACGGTGACGACTAACGAGTAGTACTGCATCCAGTCTCTGTTAATTATGAATGTGAACTTTTCACATTAATGGTTTAATTGGTTCCCTTCTTCACAATTCTACTTAACTAAGTAACTGGCCACCTACCACCAACGGCCAAATGCGCAAGCCAAGGCATTAGCCGCGATTGTATTATGGTACTTACGATTTAGTGGAGTTTGAGAAGACAGTGAAGATCGAATCTGCTATCTCAGACCACTCTCGCTGAAGTAGTTTTGTAGTTCCCTCCTGCAGCTTTGTGCGCAGAGCGCGGGTCAGCGTTGAGGCATCGAAGGATCTGAAAAGAAAGAAACGGTTGATTGGATTGATGAATTACACGTAGAATAACTCGTGCTATTGAAATTCAGCATGACAATAAACAGGCTGATATATGAAGATCTAAGGGAAAAACGTCATTTGCCGCGTTTTTATCAAAGTGCAATAAATCAAGGACTATGTATTATACACACACAACAAATTATGCATCAGTAAAAAATGTTGTATTGCACTGTTCAAATTTATGGGTATATCACATCGGGTATTTCAATATAAATACGGATTCAAAGATCGTAACGTTTTTTCGCCCCACCCGGTACATTTTTTAAATTTTATCATTTAATCCTGCATTATGAACCAAAAATATTGGCAAAGCAATCAATAATTTGGGCCATACAACCAGGACCTTTGCGCAAATCCTGTGTGAAATTACAGAAACATCAGGTATTAAAGGAATATCCGTCGGTGGTGACGTGCCGGGCGTTAACTGGCTTGAATTCCAAATCCTCGCCGCTTCATTTTTCAGTTAAAGGGAATAGTCCTTTAACATGTTTTTTTTAACTGAGATAGCAGATTTGTAGCTTGGATGTAGCAACTTCATGACACACGGTAGTTTATCTGAAAACTATCAACGGTTCAAGAGCAGATTTTAGGTTCAAATCGCTGGTGTTTTGAAGAGAATTTGCCAGATGAAGAGGATTTACCAGATGCGGGCTGACGTCACAGCAAAAAGACAAGATTTGCAGTTAACGTGAACTGACTTAACCCTATTAGTGGCAGGCTCCTGGCTACCCCTATTAGTGGCAGGGGGGGGGGCGGATTCCGCCCCCCCCCAGATCTCGAGATCTACCCGTCCGATTTTCACAATTCAAACGGTGTCTGATTTCCCTCAACACGATCTACATTTGTAATAAATAAAAAAATCCAAATTGTTTGACAGGGGGCAACAGGGGGGCAAAAACTACAAATATTAGAGGTATTTGTGATCCAACACAGCTGACAGCTGTCATGTTTATCAACCGATTTTAACGCAACTAATGGGATCGATAGAAATTGAAATGAGGATTGATATATGACGGTGAATTTGGAAAATTACAAAATCATAGGCGTTTCCAGGTCACTAAATTTGGGGGTAAAATAAATGCCTTATAAAACATTCTTTTTTCTTCTTTTTTTCTTCGATAAATGTAATGGTGCGCTATTGCAACATCGGACAGAACAGTTATATAGCATATTTTCATCCATAAGCGGTGCCAAGTTAGCGAAAAAGGGAGGCAAAATATACACAAAAAATAACTTCCTGTAAACCTTCCCTTTTCAAGTCCCTGAAACCGCCTCTGCCGTGCAATATTTATTATAGTTCACTAAAATCAACTAATTTGCACTTGTTCCAATCACCGTAAACCTATGTAACTCCTTTATACTTCAGGGAGTTAGGAAGAAGCTGTGAAGATCGCATCTCCGTATTATCGCCAAATGTCACCGAAAAAAACTCCCAAAACCGGGCCCTGGAACCGCCTCTGTTAAGGTTAGGAACTTAAAATTTTGACTTCGTACGTGGAATTCAATTCTAGGAAAAGTCCTAAAATTTCATGGGTATGCTCCCAGCCGTTCGAGAGATATCTGCGAAAAACATGAGGGGGGGGGGGGGCGAAATCCTCTCCCGTTTTTAGTGGTGGTAAAGGTGCTTAAAGGGAATAGTCCACATTAAAAAAAAATCGAGCGAGTGCTGTAGAACCACTAAACAGGCTACGCAGATACAAATACTGGTTTCAAATTGTCCGAAAACCCATGAATTGTGAAGATATTGATGACAAAAGTTGTTATATTCCATGACGTCATTTTCATATGTGACGCAACATCTACGTCACACATATGACGTCACACTTTTCGGTCTTAACGTGAATGCATGTTCAACGATTGAAGCTTCGCCATTCTGTTCGGGCAACTGAATGCAAATGTGCTCATTGCTCTTGTGGCGTAGCCATCGGTATAAAATTTAGTTGAACGAAGTTGATTGATCTAAATTGCGCCAGTGTTGATCTTGCGAGCAAGAAAGAACACATATGCCTAAATTATGTAACATCAAATATCGAGGTCAAATTTTAACCAATTATTAAATAAAAAGGATCCCAAGAAGCTTTGAGAAATGCACATTTCAATGCTGGTTGGGATGTCTCCCTATATGCAATATGTAAAACACAATTATAAAAAGAAAAAGTGCACACTAACTCAACTGTCCGCAAAGGCTTGAATGGCAATTAATACATGTAGCCATACCTTAGAATACCTTAGAAGATCCGAGACTCGTAAGGCACACCTCGGTGCCTGATTCGCTCGGGCTCATCGAGCTCTACTTCAATCAAATCGGATGACTTCACTAGGTTGGCATCGAAGCCAGGTATTTGAAATATGATTGCATATGACAGAAGTATTATTAAATACATTAATTGTCATTCTGAGCTTTGCCACAAAGCTAAACTTTGTCCATGGAGGGTGGTCTGGATGGCCTTATATTGTATGTACCAAAAGTCAAAGGGAAAAATTAAAAATGTCTAGTTTAAGAAATAATGTTGCAATCTGTGCGAGCCACCTCTCAATTGATGCGTTTTTTCAAACTGAGTGCTAGCAACATTGGTAATGGAAAATAGAAATAAAATTGGCATTGTTGCTAGTTGAAAGGGTCCAAAGGAGAGTCACCAGACTACTGCCGGAGCTCCGTAATCTGGACTATGAGGAAAGACTCCGCAGACTCCAGCTACCATCGCTCCGGTAACGACGACGAAGGGGAGACATGATCCTCATGTGCAAGATCATGCAATCCCTGCTGGGAGTATCCAGGGAGACGTTCTTCAAGGATCCTGCAGTTTGCCACACAAGAGGTCACCGCTACAAAGTCGACTATCCTCAGGCTAACTCTCGAATCCGGAGGAACCACCTTAGCTACCGTGCTGTGGCCGACTGGAACAACCTCCCCTCCTGGGTCGTGGAAACGGATTCCGTCAACGGTTGCAAGCGCAACATCGACAAGTACTGGGCGGAGCTGATGTACCTGGCTTCGATGCCAACCTAGTGAAGTCATCCGATTTGATTGAAGTAGAGCTCGATGAGCCCGAGCGAATCAGGCACCGAGGTGTGCCTTACGAGTCTCGGATCTTCTAAGGTATTCTAAGGTATGGCTACATGTATTAATTGCCATTCAAGCCTTTGCGGACAGTTGAGTTAGTGTGCACTTTTTCTTTTTATAATTGTGTTTTACATATTGCATATAGGGAAACATCCCAACCAGCATTGAAATGTGCATTTCTCAAAGATTCTTGGGATCCTTTTTATTTAATAATTGGTTAAAATTTGACCTCGATATTTGATGTTACATAATTTAGGCATATGTGTTCTTTCTTGCTCGCAAGATCAACACTGGCGCAATTTAGATCAATCAACTTCGTCCAACTAAATTTTATACCGATGGCTACGCCACAAGAGCAACGAGCACATTTGCATTCAGTTGCCCGAACAGAATGGCGAAGCTTCAATCGTTGAACATGCATTCACGTTAAGACCGAAAAGTGTGACGTCATATGTGTGACTTAAATGTTGCGTCACATATGAAAATGACGTCATGGAATATAACAACTTTTGTCATCAATATCTTCACAATTCATGGGTTTTCGGACAATTTAAAACCAGTATTTGTATCTGCGTAGCCTGTTTAGTGGTTCTACAGCACTCGCTCGATTTTTTTCAATGTGGACTATTCCCTTTAAGCACCGTTACCACCACTAAAAACGGGAGAGGAGTTTGTTTGTTTGCTGGTCATTGCATTAAATGGTTTTTGCACTCCTCCTCGCACTCAATAATTTAGCACGTCAGCGACGAGACTTAGCTTTGACTCACCTGTTACCACTTGTGCTGGCCCGGCCGGTCCCTGGCGTGGCGACTGGTTCACCAGCTGCGCTGTTGGCGTTGTCCGACCTGCCACCGGTCGCGCTGGCCTGGCCGGTCTCTGGCGTAGCGACCGATTCGGCAGCTGCACTGTTGGCGCTGAAGCAAAAGGGTGAGAGACGTGTAGATGATTGTTACAATATGCCTCTATGAACATCGAATTGACGAAATGAGCCATTTAGCTATCAGGTGACATGAGTGCGGATGGCAAATTAAGCCATCAATGTAAATATGCAAACTATACCTAACAATAACGCAAATGAACAAGACAATGACAACTTAAGACCGGTTTTATAGCACTGCATACACACAACACACAACTAAACATAGCACAAAACAGTATAAAACACAATATAAAACAATACACCATAACACATCAAATCTGGCACGATAATGATTCAGGCAGTATAATCTAGGCAGTATAAATCATTCAGGAGAAAACTTGCCTGTCCGACAAGCAATCTTTATTATAATAAAGATAAATCAATAATTTTGCGCCATCGTGTTTGTCTCGTCAAGGCGCTTCGAATCATATTCATGGTGACCGGGTTAGGTCAACAAAAAATTTGACCTCAGGTCAAGGTCAAGTGGTAATCCCAGTTGGTCATGTTTGATATTGGGAGACGTGTCTCGACGAGACAAACACATAAGTACCATTTTCTCTTCCCTATCTTCATTATGTCGATAGTTATTGACAAAACAGTGTCGGCGGTCACGAAATTGACCTTACCTTAGATCACCGATATTATAAATCCGAGATATGTAAATTGTTGGTATCTATGACCTTATAAAATCCTGCAAGATTTAAACCGATTGGCTTAAATCTGTGGCTGTGGTACTACTGCAAACGTTTTGGAATTGAGGTCATCACGTGACCTGGTCTGGTGCCCTGACCTGAGATGACCCGATGTCAAGAATTGTACATAATGTGGTAAGTTCATTGCCGAACAGATGTGCAAAAAACAGCGACGCTGCGTCCCCCCCCCCCGTTTTTGCGCTATCCTTGAAAAACCGGAGGGGGGGGGGGGGAATTGGCCCCCCTCCAGGGCGCGTGTTAATACCGCTTGGTAGGCTATGTTAAAATTGTAGCATAAGGCTCTCTTGAACTCCAGTATGTACATATGGAAGGGCCTCGGATAACATGTTAACTGGGGGCAATTTACTCCCCCCCAGTGGAAGAATCCACCCCCCCCCAGTGGAACCAATTTCCCCCCCCCCCCCCTCCAAGTGAAACTGAATTAATTTTACATGAGCGGGCACACTAGGATACTATATATGATGCATCACTAGCCTTTAAAAAAAAAATCCTTCAGTCACCTGACGTTTTGTTTTACTGCACTGTATGCCTCGGATAGCATGTTATTTGAGGAGGGGGAGGGCAAATGCCCCCACAGTGACTGCTGGCTCCCTCACCAGTGACCAAATATTGCCCTCCAAGAGCGAGCAAAATTTGTAGGTGACATACGACTGTACAGTCTGGAAAGTAGATACAAGCGTCACTGAAGCATGCTTTTAACTTAGAACCAATAAAACACAGTTTACAGCTACCTAGCATAGCTTTGAGATCTTGAGGACGGATACCCGCCCCTCGTCGCATCTGTTCAAACTTAGCGTGGACCACAGGTGTCGATTTATATACATTTGGGGTGGCCCTCGGCCTCAATGTTTTGAGTTCCTCAAAGATGCTTTTGGCTCCCTCAATGTTTTCTTGCCAATGGCGGATCCAAGGGGGCCAAAGGCCAAAGGCCAAGACTGAAATCTGCAAAAAATGATGTATTTTATCATTAAAAGGCCAAGAAACCTTTATGAAAGAAAATTGATTAAATCGCACATTTTGATGTGTGAGATGATAGCTGATGCCATTGTGAGAATAATAAGTTGAAGAATTATGATCATAATATGGCAGTAATATCTTTATTGTATACACAATATACGAAATGAAAAGATCAGAGCTTTCGTGGCTAGCACATTATCAAGGATGAGTTTTGTACATGCTTTTGCAAAATATAGCACACAGCTTGCGCACGTTCCGAATTGCGGTGGAGTACTCATGTCAATCTCGCATAATACACGTACAGACACACATACATATACACTTCACACTTCTCGGTGTTTCATAACAACCTACAGACGGGAGGCCAGGTCATATCACCCTTTGAAATCACCATATGTGGTGACTTCAAAACGCGATACGACCCGACCTCCCGTCCGTGGGCCGTTATGAAATAACAACCTAGAGAACAACCCCCCGCCCCCAAAAAAAACGATCTGGAGCATGGCCATGAGCATCACCACCACCACGCTCTAGAGCATCACCATGATGATTAATGCAGTAATTGAGGCTTCATGCCCAAATTCGAGTGCCTATATCTACGATTTTACACCATGATTGCTTGTCATTATATCAAATGGGAACGCCCCCCCCCCCTATATATATTCTATATTTTGGAATTAGGGTGAGAGTTATGATATGACGATACATTACGGTGATATAATGACAAACAATCATGATGTAAAATCGTAGATATAGGCACTCGAATTTGGTCACGAAGCCTCAATTACTGCATTAATCATCATGGTGATGCTCTAGAGCGTGGTGGTGGTGATGCTCATGGTAATGCTCCAGATCGTTTTTTTTTTTGGGGGGGGGGTTGTTCTCTAGGTTGTTATTTCATAACGGCCCACGGACGGGAGGTCGGGTCGTATCGCGTTTTGAAGTCACCACATATGGTGATTTCAAAGGGTGATATGACCTGGCCTCCCGTCTGTAGGTTGTTATGAAACACCGAGAAGTATGAAGTGTATAGGTATGTGTGTCTGTACGTGTATTATGCGAGATTGACATGAGTACTCCACCGCAATTCGGAACGTGCGCAAGCTGTGTGCTATATTTTTCAAAAGCATGTACAAAACTCATCCTTGATAATGTGCTAGCCACGAAAGCTCGGATCTTTTCATTTCGTATATTTTGTATACTATAGAGATATTAATGCCATATTGTGATCATATTTCTTCAACTTATTAAATCACACATTCATCCATAAAGAAGCAAACTCCAATGAGTTTGTTGTATTGTTTGATACTTTTTGTGGATTTCACCGCCAAAAAAAAACATTTGTTTTGCCGTTCTGGGATCTCCCTTGTGTCTGGCCTTATATCAGGCATTTGACACATATACCAGGGTTTCAGCCATGATGATCCGTGGAAAACCAAGCTTCGATGCATTCGTTGGTTCTAGGAACATGGACTACCCAAAACCACCTTCATCACATCACACGATGAAACCGGAGGAATATCGGCGAAGCAATATTTCTCTCCTTCGTAACGTTTTAGCTGCTTGTCTTCTCTGGGGTGACCCTCGGCCCTCAAAGGCGCCCTCGACCCCCACAGCCATATTTCGATTGAATAACCGAGTTCACCGCATATCCGGCGAATAAATATAGGTCTGTGTGCCAGCATTTGGCCGACACGACCGATAATGAATGGGTCTCTCGAAAACATGCCGACGTTGAGCTGATATCAGCCCGATGCTTGGTAGGACGACGGCCCAAGTTTCGTGTATTTCGTTTCGGAAGCAATATGCCACGTTTACATGGTATGAGAATCATTCGAAAGTTTTTAAAAAAACGTTCAAAACGAATAACAATTATTTCAGTTATTAACGTCTAAACGTAATATCCCCCCCCCCCCCACATTCCCTCAGCGGGGCGCGGGTTAAGTGTCACCGGGGCTGCTTGAATTGCATCAGGTGCGCTGTTTTGTCTATCATTGAAAATATGATACCTACAAACTTCAAATTCAATCACTCGAGATAAAAAAAAAATACTTCCATTTTCATGAAGTTTTCTCCTAAGATCATTTTTTCACTTCAGTGCAGGGAACGCGCGGGGGAGGGGCATACTTGTATTGAATGCTCCTCTCAGATTCCTGTAGGGGGACATTTCCCCCTGATGCCCCCTGGATCCGCCAGTGCCAGCAATTACTTTCAAGGAGAACCTCTGCCAGACACTTAATGAAATTCATCCTACCATTTTCCAAATTTGTATAAGCAATTGCGGATGTTGTGTCATGCCTCGAAGCGGTGCGAAATTTTCCGATTTTTGACTTTGGATAGCTGGATTTGACTGCTGCAAATATAACTTTTTTTACGATTTTACGATAAATTGGGAACGCGCGGGGGGGGGGGATACTTGTATTGACTGCCCCCCCCCCCCGATTCCTGCGAGGGGGGGGGGGCATTTGCCCAAGATGCCCCCCCCCCCCCCTCTGGATCCGCCAGTGGATAGCTCGTCTACATTCATGTCGAAATTGCCACATCGCTCAGTAAAACACTGTGGCTGTGGCTCGACCACAAATTTCTTTGGAGGTGGGGCCACTTGACGTGACCTGGTGACCTCGCCTGAGATGACCCTAGTCAAAATGTTTACTTAAGGTGCGCAATTCATGCCGAAACAGCTTTGACAGAAACGGTGGTGCTGCACGCCGCTCATTCTCGAGGGGAAAAAATAGGGGCGTCCCAACCCAACCTCCCCCTAAAACGCCCCAGCCTCGGCGCGGCACGACACGACTTTGTTTGCAAAAGCACACAAAGTCAGACGAGTTTTGTGGCAGTTCTTCAAAACGACGTTTTGGGACGTTCTGGATGCGCCAATGGGTGGAGGGTTCAATTGGAGTCATCATATCCCTTACACAATAAAACAAAAACATTAGTTAAACATGTGAGACGTTTCATTTTCGACTCAAATACTATTTCATTAATCAAATAGTCCACCTGCAATTAGTAACTCATCAAATTATCGTATTAATCAGTGCAGATCCAACCAATGCAATAGGTGTCCCTTGAAATGGACAATGGTATCCCTTGGAATGGAAAACGAGACACCAAAACTAAGAATAGTTGTTACCTGGTTGTTGCCGTTGATTGCTGATTACTGTACTCACATATGGCGAATTTGAGAAGTGAATTTCTTAAGCTTGAATACCAAATAAGGTGAACGGCCCAAATCCGCGGAGAAGAAAATGTGGGTGCCTGTTTGCTATAAAAAAATGCCCCCCCCCCCCCCCCCCACGGAGATTGGCTATATCCGCCAGTGGAGTTATCTAACGGTATTTGTGGATTTTGCCTAATCTCCATTGGAGCCGAGTTCGGGGGGGGGGGGGGGTTGTCAGATGTCTCCCCTAGCACGACTAAGCTGGTGTCGAGCACCGGCAGGGCGTGGGTTAAGAACTGCTTTAACACGCGCCCTGGAGGGCCTCTGATAAATACGCGCCCTGGAGGGGGGAGTGGGCGGATTTCGCCCCCCCCCCCCACACCTATGATCTAAAAACACGCAACGTAGCGAGAAGTGGCAAACGTTGTTAGATAGCTCTAGACAATTTCTATCGAAAGTATTTCGGTCTTTTTTTAGGTCAGGTCAATATTGAGGTCACCAGAGGTCACCAAAGGTGAGATTTTCCAGTTTTAGGACTTCGCTTCGAACACCTCCAATTATCTCGAGAACTATGATAGCTAGCCGCAAACGCAAAAAAGGAATCGAAAACTCTTGTAAAATGCAATCGGCATAGGTGTCATCAGAGTTAAAGAATAGGTCAATAGTTTAAGCTCCAGAGGTCATCAAATGTCAAAAAGGTTATTTTTTGGCAAAACAGTTTTTCGCAAATCACTTTTTACCTAGTACAGATAAAGTTTTACGTTTGACAGCACCGTTGTTTGCCTCGTCATGGCACTTTGAACCATACTAATGTCGAGCAGTTTAGATCAACTGCGAAATTTGACCTCAGGTCAAGGTCAAGTGGTGACCCAAGATGGTCATGTTGCATAGTGAGCGACGTGTCTCGACGAGACAAACACATTTGTGCCATTTTCTTTTCTCTATCTGCATTATGTCGATAGTTATTGACAAAACAGTATTGGCGGTCACGAAATTGACCTGACCTTAGGTCACAGATATTATAAATCCGAGATAAAAAATTGTTGGTATCTAGGATTTTATTAAATCCTGCAAGTTTGAAACTGATCAGCCTAAAACTGTGGATGTGGTACTACTGCAAGCGTTTTGGAGTTGGGGTCATCACGTGACCTGGTCTGGTGACCTGACCTTAGATGACCCGAGGTCAAAAAGCTTAGATCTTCCTTCAGGTAATGTGTTAATGTTAGACCGATTTAGTTGTATTGGTAAAGCTATGGCGTCGGTGGACCCCTTCGCTCCGTTCCTGTTCGGTCCCCCAAATCGTAAACAAAATAGACATCACAGGTGTGGACCTTCGATGATGGGCGTGTTTCAAATGGTCATTTTTGTTTAGCTTCATTATTGTATTATTCTACTATATTATTTATGCTTTGCAGTTATGTTTGTCATTATCACACTTGAAATGTATCATTACCTATTAAAGGGAATAGTTCACCTTTAACATGGGGTTTGGACTGAGATAGCAGATTTGTAGAGCAGATCTATAATAGGTTGTGGTGAAATAATTACCTCCCTACATTAAGTAATTTTGACACAGTACTAGTGGGCCCGGTTTCATGCCCGCTGTTCCGGGCCACGATCGGGATATGAACGCGGGCGCCGGAGGCAGGTACACTCTCTGGCACGTAGTCTCTGATCACGACGCCTCGTTTATATCCGCTCAGCCGCTCGGGTTGCGCGGCGGCCAATTGTCAGAGACTGTACTTGGCGTCAGGCGGAGCGGGGCGGAACCAGAACGCCAGATGTTATCGTACGATTTATCGTGAAATGCAAGGAGAAACTTACTTTTTTTCTCCACATATATCCATCAGTCGCCCAAACCAAAGTTATATCCGTAGTTTTGAGCTCAAGATGCACCGTATGGTTGAATTTCAAGACAACTTTCAAGGTGACTTATTCCCTGTAATAGGTACGCTTAATCAGGGACGTAGCAAAGGGGGGTCACGGCCATAGCCCCTCCCCCCTTAAGCAAACCAATTTACACTAGATAAAATGCGATTTTGATGACGACCCGACCCCATCCCCCCCCCCCCCCCCCGGTCAACAACATTTGGCTGAGGAGCGAAATATGATTCTACCACTGACGTGCCCCCCCCCCCCCTGATAAAAATACTGGCTATGTACCTGCGCTTAACCATATGCCTTAGGAGCATGTTTATTTTCGAATTGCCCCACCCCAGTAAGAATTCCTTAGTCGAGGCCCTGACATATGGTCTTACAGCCCTTTATAAACACCGTTTTCATCATGAGAAAGAATTGCACCTTAAAATGCGAGCTTATACAATTGCTGTCATGTGAGCCTCATTCACTGTGTGGTGAAATTGTGTTTAATATGCATGCACTTTCCAATGTCGCATTTTATAATGATATATTGAATTAGCCGGAAATAGTTATCGTAAATGAAGACTTTGAAGTGTAGATGTGGATGTGCAAAAGTAGCCGACACTTTCTAAAGCATACGCATGTTAAAAGTATTCAATTGACGAATGCACATATTCCGAATGTATAAAAACAGTGGCTAGTTGCAGCAGTAAATACAAAAGGAAAACGAATGCGCCGTATTGTAACCCCTACTGTGGTGAGTGTGGTTACCGCGGAACGAGGTGCCCGCCTCTCGCAAGGCGCCTAGTCCGCCAGACCAGTCGGCCCTCTGGGCGGTATTCCACGCCGCAACACAGCTGTGTGGTGCGGTGCAGTCTACGTAGGCAGTCGGACAATCTAAAGCGTCCTAACACCGGTGGGCGCTTCCCATTCAGCAGCCTCTTCTCCTCCTCCTGCGTCTTGAAACAAGAACTATCCAGAACGTCAGCTTACAACAATACGAACTATGGTTTACTATCATTGAGATGTAGGTACGATTATTGAAATGAGAGCAGATCGTTAGATACACAACATGCCAATAATATGATGGGCTCCTACTCCATGGTACTTACAGGATGATGTATGCTATTCAACACAATCATACCCCAAAATGCTGTCTAATTCTCTATATAAAAAACTTGATCTGATCAGCTTCTCAGAAGAAAAAAATTAGCTTAGTTTTCCAATGGCGGAATTTCCATAGTTTTCGGCAGATCAGTTAACAAAATCCATGTTCTGATTGAAAATGGAAGCTGCAGCCTCAGCAGCACTGACGAAGCTGTGACGTGACGGAGCCGGGCGGGAGTTGGGTCGGCCCGAGCTGATGGGAATGAAGCCTACGCCCCCCCCCCCCTCCCCAGCCCGCCGCGGGGTGCTGTCTGACCTCGCTGCGATCGGTATAATAAGCGCGGCCGGGAGGCTGGGTGCAGCGCTAAGTTCGCAGCAGCCCCCTCTCCCCCCCCCCCCCCCCCCAGGGGAGACGCCGCAATCAGCAGACGTTGGCCGGAATTGTGAACTGCTCGTGTCTACAGAACCCACCCGGAGCAGACTGAAGAAGTCCCAGTCACCATCACCACCGCTGCTTTGGATAAAGTATCAGGTTTAACTTGGACTGGGTGAGACCTCTGGCGATGTGGTTAATATTGGACTTATTCTTATCTCAGTTCTTACTACGGGGATTAACTAAGACAACTTGCGATGTTCCTGGTAGGGATTGGATGAGTCTTACAGCAGTGTGGCAGCAGATGAGTATTAAAGAGTGACAATGTTTTGATTGGGGTAATGCATTACCGCCGACATTGGTTGCATCCAAAGATGGTAGATACTGTTGGCCATTGAACTCCACTAACCTAACGGTCAATGTGTCCGAAGGTCGGCCAGACTTCCGGCACCGGGTCTGCCCCGGTGACCCCGGCCGCCTCATATCGCCTAATTGTGTCACAATTCACTGGGTCGGCTAATCCAGGCTGGGTTCAAACGGACCCCCAAATCAGGTCTGGGATCCGCCGTGACGACTCAATCTGGCGTGAGCTTCCCGACTCATCAAGCACACCGTGACTTTGACGACGCCAGCTCAACTCATAATCATATCTCTTAGCCCAGTGGGTCGCAGTAGGATTAATCGCTCCATAAAATGTTGGTGTTACTAGGTTGCCCATCCCATGTGCCAAAAGCAGCAGGACCTGCCCACCAAATTATCTCGGGATGTATATTTTCTTGAATAATTGCCATTTGTCACAAACATGTTGCATTAAAAGTACACAGTTGATCGAAGTGGTCTCTAAGGACACAGGGCCCATTCCCGAGCACACTTATAATTCCACCTGGTCACATTATCTTTTCATTACGGTTCTTATTCCCTGTAGCTTTAACATATCTCCATCACTCTGTTTTGGAGGTTTCCTAACTGAACTGCCCCAGCCTAAAAAGCGATATCATCTTAAGACACTTTGCTCGTTCCGGTTCCGTGCCGGGGGCGATATATCTCTGGGTTTCGTGAGTCATGACGATCGTCCAAGGGCGGAAGCTATTCCGTCAAACGACAGTACCCGGCCATCAAAGCGCCCTGCCGCCGACGTCTCTCCCCATGCTTCTGGCCTCTCTGATGGCGTCGGTCCGAACCGGCGCAGGTTGTGAGTCTTCTACCTCCCGAGTCGGAGACAGAGGCTTCGTCAAGCTCACCTCATAGCAGTTGGTGAGGAGTCATTTTTTTGGACAGCGTGGTGGTTTGATTTTTTTTCAACTTCTTTATGTTATCATCGTTCAAACAGAGTGAGTGTATGCAATTATATTATATTTAGCCAACTTACTCTCTTTTTCAGCTTATGTATTATTCTTATTATATTATACTACATATTTTCTTATTATAGCTTATGTATTATTCAGCTTTGGTATCGATTTCACAAGCTATGTTCTAACGAGGCATGTGCCCAGTCTCATGCCAGAGAACTCAAGCTGTATTGGGTAATAACGTGCCATTACATTCTACACCATCACCGCGCGGTGAACACGCTGGCCACCGTGCGCTCATTGTCGTTGTTATCGCCTGGCCTCTCCGATCTCCGGGGAGACATGCGGACGGTGTTTACATCAGCTGCGGCCCGGCCTCAACGCCCGTACGGCTCAGCCCCAGGGGTGTGATCCACCAGTTAATTGGTGTCCCAGGTCAGCCTCCTTCCGGTCCGAACGAGCATTGGTCAGCTTTTGTCCTGCCGCCGACGTCTCTCCCCATGCTTCTGGCCTCTCTGATGGCGGCAGTCCGAACCGGCGCAGGTTGTGAGTCTTCTACCTCCCGAGTCGGAGACAGAGGCTTCGTCAAGCTCACCTCATAGCAGTTGGTGAGGAGTCATTTTTTTTGGACAGCGTGGTGGTTTCTGTCCTGTTACTGCTTCGAATGTTTGCTTTAGTTTATTGTGTTACGCTTAACTCCTGAAGACGATCCCTGAAATTCAGGGACTGAACAAAAAAAAAACAAGACTGAGGGTTGAAAAGTCAGAAAGATGGTGCAATTTGACCTTCAAATTATTACATAGGTGATGGAAGAGAAAACTGACAAGATATCGAGGCCAGGAAGATCTATTTTTGCAATATGTATTCGCCTAGCCACGGTATAATATGTGGAATGGTTATGTAAATAGGATAAACCTGAACGCTCCGGCGCCCCTGTGGTAGCCAGTGTTTGTGTCTGATAATCGTAGTTTGTAGTTTGACTCTGTTCTGTGCCAACGCGAACACTGCCAACTGTGGTGTCTTGTCACAGACATTCGTCTGCAGTCGAGAACAAATGGTACTCCTGGGAATCAGTTCAACCAGCTGTGTCGTAAATTCTCAATTTATTTCTGTCCTGTTACTGCTTCGAATGTTTGCTTTAGTTTATTGTGTTACGCTTAACTCCTGAAGACGATCCCTGAAATTCAGGGACTGAACAAAACAAAAACAAGACTGAGGGTTGGAAAGTCAGAAAAATGGTGCAATTTGACCTTCAAATTATGGAAGCACTTCTGCGACGCTGCATAGCATTTATCCAAGTTCCATTCCAGCGACTTTGTTGTCTATCGCAACATCATTCAATTCTGGAGTTTGTTGCTTAACCCTGGATTGGCTGGGGTCTCAGCAGAACACCATTGACTGGGGGTGGGGGGGGGGGGGGCATTAAACGCCCCCCTGGTTAGCTTCCGAACCAATGATCGCAGCGAAATATGCAAGGCGGCAAACAAAATCTCTCAATGAGACAAATCTAAATCATACTAAAAAATGTCAAAGTGAGGTCAAATGCCAGGTCACGGTCAGAACAAAGGTCAAAATCGACGTATTTGAGTTTATGGGCCATATTTCCCATTCAAAGCCTTCGATTACGACCATGATCACCCAACATGCTGCCAAAGGTATGATATACAGTAAGATTGTTGACAAAGGTCAAAGTCAAGGTCAAGTCATAAAAGGTCACTATGCGCAAAATATCTACGAAAGTCATACAACACATGTTTTATGGGATATTTTCCACGAATAATTCGAAAGTGATAGTTATTTTACCACCTGACATCATTTACGTTAAGGTAATGTCAAGTTCAGGTCAAGTTCAGGACACTAAAGGTCAAAATTTTACATTGATAAATATAAATAACAAAAGCATGTTTATATATCAGTTTTGTCTCCGGAATACAGTGGTGGCATTTATTTCTATGCATCTGGTCAATAAAAGCAAAAAAACGCAATTTCAAAATATGCCGTTATGAGCTACCCATACTTTAGATGCCATAAGTCAGTCCAAAATGGTGATATCATTTTGGCTTTTGGTATGTTAGTTTACCATATGTGGTTCTCTGAGATATCTTCCGTTTTTTAATATCTTTGAAAAATGTGATTTTGTGGGCATTTTTCCCAAAGCAAATGTTTTTTTTTGGAGGGGGGGGGGTCAAAAACCAAAGTTTTCAAACATTCGAGATGGCTATGTTGTAGCCCTTGCTATTTGCTATCTTTTGAAGTTTTTGTATTGCATTTTACTTAAAATATGGCATTTGTACAGTCTGTTAACGTTTAGCTGATTTTGGTGCAAAACTCTTGTGTAGTGACGTCACTAAATTCGCTATAACTCGATTTTTTCCCCCTCGATGAAATTGATTAATTTTTTCACAGAAGACGTCACATCGATGTAGAAGAAGGTACCCAAAGTTGCACACTGATAGCGCTATTCTTTGTTTAGCTATTACGAAAATTGATCAGGGGGGGCATTAAACGCCCCCACCCACCCAGTCAATGGCGGGTTAACCCTGCATTTTCATGGCGAGGGCGTTTTTCGCCCCCCCCCTCCCTGACGACCTTTCGCAATAGCTATACAAAAAAAATATCAACGTGAAACTTCAGATACCTTCTGTTACATCAATTTTACGTGTTCTGTGCAAAAATGAAGCAATTTCAACCAAAAACAATCGAGATATAGTGAATTTAATGACGTCACTACACACGAGTTTGACGAAAAAATCAGCTAACCTTTAACAGATCGTACTAATGCCATATTTTGAGAAAATGCAACCAAAAACGTCAAAAGATAGCAAATGCTAAGGGCTACAAAATAGAGATCTCTTATTTTTTACCAAATAGGTTTTTGCCCCCCCCCCCCCAAAAAAAAATTGTTTGCAAAAATTCCCTCAAAATCCAAATAAAATGCAAACAAATTCAAACATTAAATAAACAGAATATGTGTTAGAGAACAACATATGGACAATACCTACACCAAATTTCAAAGCATATATTTGTTTTTGACTGACTTATGACTCCCTAAGTATGAGTAACTCATGACGTCAAATAAAATAAAAAGTTTTTGTTTTGCTTTTAGTGACCAGATACAGACAAATAAATACCAGTTATGTATTTCAACTGGTCAAACTGGTCTAGCAACATACCTTTTTATTTAGTTTGATCAATTTCAAATTTTGACCTTATGTGGCCCGACCTTTACCTGAGCTTGACACTATCTTGACTAAAATGAGGTCAGATGGTAAAATGACTCACTTCTAATTATACGTGTAAAATATCCCGTCAAACATATGTTGCATGACTTTCGTATATATTTTGCGCATAGTGACCTATTGTGACCTGACCTAGACTTTTTCCAGCGATCTCACTTGAGCTCATGTGGGATGTGTATAATACCTTTGAGGGCACTATGGGTGATCATGGTCGCAATCGAAGGTATTGGATGGAAAGTATGCTCCATACACTCAAATACCTCGATTTTGACTTTTGCCCTGACCATGACCTGACATGTGACCTCAATTTGAAATGTCCGATTATACTTTATATTTGTCTCATCAGCCGCATTGCACGTCTCGCTGCGATCATTAGTGCGGACGATAGCCCTGGGGGTGCTCCCCCCCCCCCCCCCCCAGCCAATGGCGTTCGGCTAAGACCCCAGCCAATGCCGGGTTAAAGGATATTGCCACCTCAGGAGGATTTCTAAAAAGCAACTTAAATGAATGGTGGGGATCAACAATCGTGTAAGCTCAAGCTCAAACTTGCTTCTGCAGCACCTAAAGCAGAGTATCGGCAATTAAAAAAAAAAAATGACTCCAAACCGTTGGTCCCAGCTGTGCTCAGTACTTGATTCATGATGACCGCTCTCATCCAGTTTGGCTGTGAAATTGGCGCCCGCCCAAAGCCGAAGCGTCCGAATTCGCCGAGACTTGACCTTGAAAAGACTATCTGTGTTATAAGGTATTGGTCACAAATCTTCTATGGCCCCAAAGTCGAGCCATAGCCATTCTTGCTGTTTTATTCATGTTTTATTTCTAAATAGTGGTTGAAAATATAATTAACTGTATACGCATTTCAATGATAACCTTCGCCCTACGGGGGCTGACAGCCCCCCCCGATGTTTTTCTTGAATAACTTTTTACATGTGCGGTGCATCGGGCTGAAATTTACAGTAGCTGAGTTTACAACAATTATACGTATGCTGTAAAAATTTAATTGACATTAATTGGAAAATTGTGGGAGATAATCATGTTTTGATGACGTCATGTTGGCGGAAAAAATATAAATATTTGAAAAAATTGTAGAAAACAGAGCTTTAAAGGAAATTGCAAACAAACTTCACCAAAGATACAAAATGGCATTCTCTTTAAAATGGCAATCTCGGATTTTCACAATTTTGGGTTTTTGACTCCTAACTTTTTTTTTAAAAATCCCCACAAAATCAAAATTTTCCAAGATGTTAGAAGAACCGGAATATATGTGAGAGAACTCAGTATGGACAATGCCCATACCAAATTTCAAAGCAACATCTTCATTTTGGACTGAGTGATAGCTCCCTAAGTTAAGAAACTGATGACGTCATTTTTTAAAATAACTTTTTTTGACTTTTTTTTGACAAGATACGAACAAATAATTACCTTTATGTATTTCTGAGCCAAAACTGGTCTAGGAACATGCCTTTTTATTTACATTTATCAATTTCTAATTTTGAGGTTTTCTGAAGAGCAAAATCGCTGTTCTGGACGACGTGGTAAATCCGAGGTCATTCACTTGACCTGGAAGGTCACCCGTTAACCTGAAACCTAAACATCGCATACTGTTAGATTCCTCTCATGACGACAGGCAACATGCTGGTTCTTACTGCATTCCTCTAAGGTGCTTGGTTTGGAAGTTAATAGGGGGGAGGCCTGTCAGGCCTCCCCCCGTAGGGCGAAGGTGAAAAAAGCTCCCGTAGGGCGAGGGCAAATGTGCACTGACGGAATGGTGATGTTGAGTTTGCAATATTCAAAAGCAAATCATAGTCCGCAAAGAAGTGATTCTAAATAGTGATGAGGCGATTCCAATTTTACGAATATGCGCTAATCATGAGTGGTGCAAATGTATTTTTGATCTAATGTGGAGAGTTTCGGGAACCCAATTTTGCAGGTCAAATCGGACACGCTTAATCTACCGATACACACCAAAAACTCCATATTGGCCCGCGAGGTGGCAATATCCCTTTAAGTCGGCTAACCAGTTTCAGTGTTGCTAACTTTAATGTGACATGGAACATAGCAGCCGGGTGGTGGCAGGTTTAATCTAATAATAGCCCGTCGTTTTATGTTTTACCCTGGTCAAGTATATTTTCAGTTAGAGTAAAAAGACGCTGCCATTTATTTTACACCACTCATACGTCATACTGCGGTCGAAACGAACAGGCTTGTCCGAGCGCCCATTGACCCGCTGATGATTGCATGATTTTGATTGTATGATTTATTAATCGCCAACAGGTACGAGCCCAATTGCAGGTGAAGTCCATCATATAATATAATGAAGTGTACAGCATTCATAAAAGAAACAAAATCACATATCAATCGAGTCGGAGTCTAAATAAAAGTTCCCAACGTCGCCGTATACCCCACCATGTCCTTCTTAAGCCTTCGTATTGCATCGTTAAAAACATCAATCAGAGGACTCGAAGCGACAAAGTCATTCACCGAGCGGGGTCCCCGCACAAATAGACTGGATTGCACGGTGTCCACACGGCCGCGGGGGACGTCGAACAGGGTGAAGGCCGCAACCCTGGTGTTCCTGGATGGGACATGAACACTAAAACATTCAAGCAAGTAAATGAAGATGAGATGATGAGATGATGAGATGAGACCTCTAAAAAGCTTAGTCAAAAACATCGCATCACACTGCACACGCCTGGCGCGCAGCGGTTGTACACACAAGCAACCGGTCGTACTCGAGAGACGGGCAGCGGGGTGCATTGTGGTTGGCTAGCCACATCAGGAACCTGTGCTGAACCCTCTCAACGCGAACGAGATGAGTTTTTGCTGCTCCAGCCCAAATTACCGAACAGTATTCTAAGATTGGCCGAACGTTTGCATTAAAGGCGGGTAGAGCAGAACGCTTGTTGAAGCTGCAACGCCGGGAAGCTGACTGGAGAGTGCGAATAAGTAGGCCAAATGCTCGGTTTGCCTTTGCAACAGTGGCATTTATATGAGCCTCAAATGTCAGTTTTTGGTCCAAAGTGACTCACAGATCTCGAATGGTACTGACATTTTCCAGCTCTATTCCGTTAAGTGTTCATGTTCAGCTCAGCTCTGTTCCGTACTTTGAATCAATGAATTTCCGTTTCAGAGTGATTTTAAATGCCTTGCATTTGGAAGAGTTTAACTTCAATCTCAGTCCTCTGCCCAGCGCGCAACAGCATCAAGGTCTTTTTGGAGTGTGTTGACGTCTTTTGGAGAAACAATCTTGTAAAAAAAAATCACGTCATCACAGAACATCAAACAGTTGGTCGAAATCACGCACGGTAAATCGTTCACGAAGAGAGCGAACAGCAAAGGCGAAAGATGTCCTCCCTCTGGTGTTCTCGATGTCGCAGGGACCCAATCGGACACCCTTCCGTTCAAAACCACCCTCTGCTTTCGCCTCCCGAGGTACGAGGTTAGCCACTTCAGCGCATTTCCTTCAAGTCCATACATTTGTTGCAGCTTATACAGTAACAGGTGATGGTTGACACTCTGGAATGCGCTGGAGAAGTCTGTGTATATCGCATATATTACAGCTTGTGCCTTCTCCTGTATGGCCATCCACCCATGAGACAGAAAACATGCCAAGTTTGATGCACAAGATCGGTGTTGGATGAATCTATGTTGGAGAGGTGAAAGATATGGCTGAGTATGCTGGTAGATTTGGTCAGTAGTGATTTTTTCAAACACTTTTGCACCCGTATGTGTGGCGAAACGAACAGGCTTGTCCGAGCGGCCATTGACCCGCTGATTCAATAGGAGGCGTCTTTTCACCGGCTAAAAGCAGGCGGGCTGGTGACCTTTTCACCCCAGCCCCTCCCACGCCCACCATGGATAAGGGGGAGGGCTTAGCCACGGAAATGTCACAATAATGGCCTGCGTCAATACCCAACATCACGCCACTCCGCGCTTAGCCGCCCTGGTGGGCGACGTTGAGACTAGGTGACGTGGAATAAGGCGCATTTGTGTATTACCTATGCTCGCATGTGGTATTGTGTTTATATTTCCTTGGACATCGATTACAATTTGGGATATGAGTCGGCATATTACAACACAGACGTGAATTTGAATATATCCCTTTGGTATATATTCACATGGTTAAAAAGCTGATCTGGTAATGCTTCGGGCAGCCGTAGCCATATAGACAGTAGACACTGTTGTTGGCCTGCGTTCACGCACAGTTCATCGTGTCTATTGTTATGTCTATGACTTTCCAGTCAGACCGTCAGAATAACATGTCATTGTTCCCTCGGAGACACCCGTCACGGCCGGGGCGCCCTCAGTCCAATTTGACAAGTGAAGGTCGTAAAATCTGCCGGATGAGCTGAAATCGCCATACTGGGACCGAATGCTCCGCATCTGGGCAGTAGTTAGGGAGCTTCGAGATGTATTGCAAACCATTTGTATACGGTCAGTGATTCGCTAAATGGAAGTTTTCCAAACTGTATATATACTTTGTATTATTACAATTGTATGATTAATCAAATTCATGCATATATTATAATTTATTACAGTTCATTTAAAAACATTGCAGTATTTTGTATTCGGCCTTCCTTATCTACGAGAGAAGTTGGCATTTGCAACCATTTCCAGTCAGGACTTTAATTATTGAAACCAGTGTTATATATGTGATCAATTTGTCGAATATAAATTATATTTGTCTTACATTATCGCACATAAAACACTATGCAGCTATACTGCCAAGTACCAGTTACTTCAAAGCACTTCGAAATAACAGTTTAAAGGGTTATTGCCACCTCACAGGCCAATATGGAGTTTTGGTGTGCATCGGTAGGTTAACCCTGTTTGTAACAGGGGGGGGGGGGCGGATTCCGCCACCCCCTCATGTTTTTCGAAGATATCTCCAGAACGGCTGGGAGCAGGCCCATGAAATTTTGGGACTTTTCCCAACACAGATTTTACATATGGAGTCAAAATTTTGAGTTCTTAACCTGAACAGAGGCGGTACCAGGGCACGGTTTTGGGTGGGTTCGGCGGCGACATTTGGCGATAATACGGAAATGCGATCTTCACGGTTTCTTCCTAGCTGTCTCAAGTATGAAGGAGTTACATCGGTTTACGGTGATTGCAACAAGTGCAAATTAGTTGATGTTAATGGAATACCATACACATTGCATGGCAGAGGCGGTTTCAGGGGCTTGAAAGGGGGGGGGGGGGGGGTTCCAGGAAGTATTCAATGCTTGGCGGGAAGCCAATAAAGCGATGTAAGGGAAATTTATAGCTAGCAAGATGTAAAAGATAGCTTCTTCTTCCATTATTTTAATAATTTTTACATATAGAGTTTCAGGGGCGTGTTCCGGCACATGAAAAGGGGTGGACTGGCATAGTGATGACGATATGCTAGCGATTACGGCGCAATAGACGGTTAGCTTATAATGATATATGCACATATGAGGCAAGAAAAGGGAATAAAGTCATTTTTTTTGTTGCAGAGGCGCGCTCAGGAATGGATGAAAGGGGGTCATATTATTGCAAGGAAACTAAGAGGCATGGGCCTACAATTACATAACATACTGTAGTTGATTTCACCTGGAAAATTTGGTTCCCGAAACTCCCCCTATTAGATAAAAAAATACATTTGCACCACTCATGATTTTCATACATTCCTAAAATTAGAGTCGCCTCATCACTATTTATAATTACTTTTTTGCGGAATATGCACTGACATCCATATAATACCTAGACAGCCATCTTGCGCCGGAAGGCCGTTCTCACATTGTGTGGTGACGCCACCAGCCCTGGGGGCAAAACATCGCGGCGCGCCATAGGGACCGATGTATAAGGAGTTGACAAGGTGACAAGGTATCAATATTGGAGTTGACAAGGTGCCAATTTAACTCAACAGTGAAACAGTGAAATTGAAGGGCTTGTTATTTAATTCTCTCAAGATTCCTGCGTCAATTCTCCATAACTAATTCTTTTCCGACGCGTATGCGCGCGATGGCAGCGCGGAGGACTTCACCCTTCCGGCTCCCCCTGCCCGTTGTCATGAAAACCGGGGCAGCCGGAGGGAGACCCGCTGACCAGGGGACGTCGCCCGGCTAATGTCAACAATGCCGGGCGACGGGGCAGTGACGGGGGCCCGCTCCCGCCGGCCCGCACACCGCGGGTGTCGCGGCGGGTGGAGGGTCCGCCGAGCCAAAGCGAGAGGAAGCGGCGAACAGCAAACCGCTCCGGACGTTGGGGTAACACCACCCCGCCGTGTAGGGCGTCCACCAACACCGAATCCAGACAACCCTCTCCAGCACGCTGGGGCGTTGCCCTCCCGTGTAGGACGCCACACCTCACCACAGCGCAGCAGAACGCTCGCTCAGCCGCCACGCCAACTTATCGAACCACCACGACTCAACGAGAGGCAAACCAGACGAGCGTGTGTCACACACCCGGACAACAACACCGCATCAGACGGCGTTCCATCGGAGACGACGACGCGCGGAAAACTGTCACTGGAGCTGTTAAATGTGCAGTCTCTTCTTCCAAAATTACCGGACATTCGCACTGATGTTTCCCTTCGGTCTCCAGAAATGCTATGTTTTACTGAGACCAATCTGAAGTCAACGACGCCAGACCGATTTATTACAATTCCAGGGTATCGCCTTTTTCGGCTGGACAGAAAAACAGTACGTAAAAAATCTGGAGGAGGGGTCGCAATATTTGTGAAGGAACATTTATCCGCCAATATAATTAAAGTGAAAACGACTGGATCAGACTCTCATGTAGAGGCGCTCTGGGTCAAGGTGAAAATTGACAAAAAGAAAGCAGCCACTTTGGCTTGTGTCTATCGACCACCTTCATCAAACCACGCTCAAATTCAAGCGGATTTCAACGATTTAGAGGAACAAATCCAACAAATAATTACGGCCTCCTCATCTCACCGTATCATTTTAGCGGGTGATCTGAATTCAGACCCTCAAACAAATCCAGCAGCAAATGAAAGGCTTCGGGAATTAGAAAGGTACGGGCTGAACTGTGTAGTACGCGAACCTACCTTTTATCGTGACCGTACGCGCTCATTACTTGATGTTGTGCTGATGTCTGATTCGTTGTGTAACGACCGATCACTAACAATGTGTTCTGTCCAAAAATGTGATTACGCGAGCCACCACCGTCGCGTATGTGTGGGAGTAACGGTGCCCCGAGCCAGACAAAGGGCGCAGTACAGGACGGGCCGGAGATGGCGAACATTCGATAATGGTGCGTTTTTGACTGATGTAAGGAACATTGGATGGCACTCTGTTGTAAAACAGAATGAAACATGTCAACAGCAGTGGGAGGCTTTTTCAAATACGCTTAACGAAAGGTTAGACTTCCATGCTCCTATCAGAAAATTTAGAGTTCACAACCCCCGTCCCCCACCGGTTTCGAATGAAACCCTCAATCTGATGAAGCAGCGCAAACGATATAAAGAAACAAACGATCCAGCGTATCAGGAAATCAACACATTAACTAAACGGGCGATTCGCAAAGACTGTCGGGCAGATATAGCAAACCGCGTCCACAACTCAACATCCTCGTCATTGTTTCAGAAATTAAAATATGTAATTGCACCTAAACGTGGATACACAAAGCAACCGCAAAATTTAACACCAGATGACCTGAACGATTACTTTACAGCAGTAGGTACACACACTAGAGACGAGGTGGTTGCCGACTTCGACCGTTCGGGCCGAGAGAAGCTTTTTACTCGACTACCTAGGGTCAACGCTGGGTCAATGAGGCTCACACCAGTCACGTTGACTGAACTAAGGTGTGCTTTATTTTCACTACCCAACAAAGACTCTTCAATAGAAGGCGACGTCCCAATCCAAATTTAAAACTGACATTTGATGCAATTGGACGCTACCTTTTACGTATCATTAACACTAGCTTTGTCTCTGAAACCGTGCCCTCTGCCTGGAAAAGGGCGACCGTCATTCCTCTATTTAAAAGAGACGATCCATCTAAAGCATCAAATTTTAGACCTATCACGAAAGTTCCTGGTATATGCAAAGTAGTAGAAAAGTTAGTACAAAAACAGTTGACAAGCTACCTCCAGAGCCAAAATCTATTGAGCGAAGATCAACATGGTTTCTTGCCGCAACATTCGACATGTACCGCCCTATTGACAATGACTGACGAAATTCTCAGGGGCATGGATCGATCCCAAATTTCCATATTGGTTCTCATTGATTTGAGTCGCTGCTTCGATGTTATTGATCACAAAACGCTCATTAATAAATTAGAATTGTTGCAAATTTCATCAGGCTGGTTTAAAAGCTACCTACACGGACACGTACAACGGGTTAAAGTAGGGGAAAGTTTTTCAAAGCCACTTCCTATCACAATTGGGACTTTCCAGGGTACTTGTCTCGGCCCATTACTGTACAACATTGCTAGCAACGATCTCGCATGCCACATTCCAGCTAAAATCAATGGCTTCAAGGTCACATCGGTGCGTTATGCCGATGACACACAGCTCGCTGTCACAGGCCCTCGAGATCAAATTGGGGAACTACAAAGGAGCATGGAAGAGTTGCTAGTAACGATGTCAACGTGGTTCCAACAACATGGCATGAAGGTTAATGCGGCAAAAACTGAATTTATTTTGTGTGGAGACAGGAGGCAATTAAAGCGTATTGCGCAGCCCCCATTATTTTATTTTATGGGAGAGCAAATTCAATGTTCCAACAAAGTCAAAAATTTAGGAGTGGTGATGGATGAAACATTGTCATGGGAATATCATATAAAAAACATCACTGATCGCTGCTTTGGAATTTTGATCGGATTAAGCCATGTAAAGCATGCCTTACCCGCTGAAGTGTTGCCGCGCATTGTCGATTGTCTGGTGCTATCACATGTGAGATACTGTGTACAAGTGTATGGCAGTGCCAGTGTGACGTCTCTTAAGAACATCCAAAAAATCTTAAATTTTGCCGCACGAGTCATATCAGGACGCAGGAAATACGACCACATCTCTGATGTATTGCGTGAATTAGGTTGGCTAAATGCGTTAGATTTAGTAAAATACTCTGACTTGTGCATGTTGCATAAGGTTATAACTAGAGCGAAACCTTCGTCGTTGGCGTCGCGCATCCAGTTCAACTACGAAATACTGGAGCGTGATACCCGACAATCGAAACATCTAGCCTTGCCTCGACCTAGAAACAATCACGGAAAGCGCACATTCTTGTATAGGGCTAGCCATTCATACAATGCGCATATTTAATCTCAGTGTGTTCTGAATGCAGTGTCGCCCATTATATTTTACATTGCTCAATAATTTTACGATGTCGGCAAAACAGGGCAAACTGTTTTAGCTCACTTTTTACTGTTTTAGCTCACTCATTTTTATGTTCATGTATGGAAGACCGAAGAATAACCCTGTCGTGTGGAACGGTCTGTTTACGTTAATACATACATACATACATATAAATGGCAAATTGGAATGGCGCCCTGACTGGGCTACGCTTGGAAAAAGTGGGGTGTAACATCTACGTTATATCGTTCACTTTCCGTTGTAAATGCAATATAAGCTTCATATACTTCATATGAAGCTATTCATCGCATTTGCAACGGAAAGTGAGCGGTATAACGTGGTTGTTACACCCCAAATAAGGCCATGGTAACCGATCATTTCAGCTGCTCTCCAGAAATTGCATGACTAGGCGGAACCTTATAATTTATTTGGGCTCAATCTAGAATCTCCAGCGAATAATATGATGCTACTTTGCACCACATTTTCCGAGCGTAGCCCAGTCAGGGCGCCGTTCAAATTTGCCATTTATACGTTGGTCCCTATGGCGTCCGCGATGTTTTGCCCCCAGGACAGCTGACGCCACCACACAATGTGGACCACACATCGGACCGGTCCGGCGTATGAGGCGCGCGAGTTGGCTGTCTAGGTATTATATTGATGTCAGTGGGACTATGATTTGCTTTTGAATATTGCAAACTCAACATCACTATTCCGTCAGTGCACTTTAAAATTAAAATGCCTACGCAGTTAATTATATTTTCAACATCCATAGCCTCTTTCATAATACAACATGAATAAAACAGCAAGAATGGCTATGGTTCGACTTTGGGGCCGTAGGAGATTTGTGACCAATACCTTATAACACAGATATACTTTGCAAGGTCAAGTCTCGGCGCATTCGGACGCTTCGGCATTGGGCGGGCACCAATTTCACAGCCAAACTGGATGAGAGCGGCCATCGTGAATCTAGTACTGAGCACAGCTGGGACCAACGTTTTGGAGTCAGAAATAAATAAATAAAAAACTGCCGATACCCTGCTTTAGGTGCTGCAAGAGCAAGTTTGAACTTGAGCATACACGATTGTTAATCCCCACCATTCATTTAACCCGCGCACTGCAGGTGCTTTGCGCCGAACATGAACTGCAGGGGTTGATTTCCGCCCCCCCCCCCCCCCTGAGATCTCGAAAACTACGCAACGTAGCGAGAAGCGGCAAAAAGGCATTTGATAGCTTCATACATGTTCTATCGAAAGTATTTAAGTGTTTTTTTTAAGTCAGGTCAAAATTGAGGTCACCAGAGGTCATCGAAGGTCAAATTTTCCACTTTTTTCCTGTTTTAGGACATCGCTCCAGAAATTCCCATATATCTCAGAAACGATGATAGTTAGAAACAAACGGAAAACAGAAAACGCCAGCCAGTGAAATTTGTAATCGCTAAGGTGTCCTCAGATGTGATCTCAGGTCAATATTTGAGGTTCCAGAGGTCAAAAAGGAAAAAAATGTTTTTTTTGCTAAATCGTTTTTTGCTATTAACTTTCCACTTAATCAAGATAACGGAAAACTGTTTACGCCATTGTGTTTATCTTGTCAAGGCGCTTTGAATGATATATATATATATATTATATATATATATATAATATATATATATATATATATATATATATATATATATATATATATATATATATATTATATATATATATATATATTATATATATATATATATATATATATATATATATATATATATATATATATATATATATATATATTATATATATATATATATATATAGTATATATATCATATATAGTATATTATATATAGTGACCTTGTTAAGTGAACTTAACAATTTGACCTGAGGTCAAGGTCAAGTAGTGACCCAAGTAGGGCATGTTGCATATGGGAAGACGTGTCTCGACGAGACAAACACATTGATGTCTGTTTTACTTCTCTATCTTCTTTATGTCGAGAGTTATTGACAAATAAAGTGATGGTGACCTCGCATGACCTCAAATGACCCAATAGGGGTCACTGAACAAAACTTACACTTGGATCATCAAGAATATCCTATAAGAACATGATCCAGAAGTAATTGGACTAGTACCATGCATATCCTTGAAATAGGAAGCATTTGTATATTTCCCCATTGACTTATTTTGGGGAGGTTACGAAATTGACCTGACCTTAGATCACCGATATCAAAATTCCGAGTTATAAGAATTGTAAGTACATGATGCCCTAATGACATCCTGTAAGTTTCAACCTGATCGGTGAAAAACTCTGGCTTTGGCACAACTGCAAACATTTTTGGTGGTGGGTCACTTGACCTGGTCTGGTGACCTGACCTGAGATGACCCGAGCATATTCTTTTCTGAAAGTGTGCGCAATTGATGTCCTAACAGGTGTATCAAACCCAGCGGCGCTGCGCGCCGCCGTTTTTTTCGCTATCTTGGAAAAACATGAGGGGGGGGGGGCGGAAATCAACCCCCTGCAGTGCGCGGGTTAAGTTGCTTTTTAGAAATCCTCCGGCAGGTGGCAATATCCCTTTAACCCGCGACTTACTGGGAGGCTATGTTTTGCCCTCTCCCCTTATTTTGCAATCATTCCTAAACGAACAATGGTATCATCACTAAACTTGCAGTACCTTCTCTCACATCAATTATACACATCTTGGCAAAATACAAAATATGAGGCTATGATAGGTCAACCGAGAATGACGTCAGAGTAACGTCATGTTCTTCGGTTTGTGTTGCAAAATAATGGTTTGCGGAAAACGCTGTCAAAGGTACGATGTTTAAGATAAACTAAATTGCCTTAAACCAAATTACTGACAATTGATCGGGCTATCAAACTGCTATCTCGTATTTGTTAATTGTCTTTTATTCAAAATTTTGAGAAATCCAAATACATTTTTTTTTGTGCAAAATTGTCAAGAAAAATCAGAATTATCCAAAAACCAGAATTTATGTGATCGAAACGTATGCGGGGAATATGTGTACCAAATTTTAAAGTTGATATCTTCAAAAATGACTGAGTTATGACCTTTTAATGACAGAAATCGACCACTTCTCACAGCATTACTATGCATAAAAACGGATTTCCATTTTTGCTTTTTACTTCTATTTATATGGAACACACAATGTTCTGAGGTCATTTTTCGCGTTCTAGACGAAAAACAAACCAATAAACATGTGGTACAACGCCTAATGACCGTAATCTGCAGTTTGACCTCGTGACCCTCGGATGACCTTGACCTGATCCAAGGTAATAATACAGCTTAGAAAGGTACTTAGAAGTGTCAGACACACGAATCATACCGATTTATCGACAGCTTATGCGTTTAATATCGCAATTTTGCGCGACAACTCCATCCATCGAGATCTTTTGACACAGTCAAACATTTTGTACTTGACCTGACCTGTGACGTCATCGGGGACCCCGAGGTCAACAATATTATGTTTCCCTCGATAAATTTCCCAGGGCTATCGAATGCCGTTTTAGTTTTTACATTCGGTCCAGTAGTTCCGGAGATCCGAGGAGGGGGGGCAAAAAATAGCCCCCCTCCCCCAGTAAGTCGCGTTATGAAATATACCCCAGTAACTCGCGGGTTAACCCTATGCCTGTCCGGGGCGGGGGGAGACGAATCGGCCCCTTCGGATTTTGTTTTGTGTGTGCTGCACATTCATTATTAAAACTAAGGTTTTCAATCTTTCTGACTTTTCCTAGCTTTTCCTTGCATATCTGATGGTGTGCTTTTTTGTCAAAAAGCTGCCTCATAGGCGGCTCCAGGAGCACTTTTGTGGAGGCATGTTCGGGCGTTTTTGATACCAAAGGTTTGCATGGTTAAACACTCGTGGAGAGTTTATTGTTTCTGAAAAATGCAAGCCAAAAGAGGTCTTAGAAGACACTAGAAAGGGCTTTCAGATGGAGATCTATAATTTTCTCAATTTGATTTCAAAATTTCGAAATGTTTGAAAAATACATTTTTTTCTTTACATGTATTTGCAATTTCCGTTAAAAAAAATCGAAAAATCCCTGACACGTCCGCGTAATATAATACCGGTATATGTCCACATAAAAAATTCAAGTCGATATCTTGATAACTGATAAAGTTATAACCCGAGAACTGCCGGAAGTTCGTACTAACCACGAAGGGTTGATTTCCGCTTCCGCTAATATCCCAATAACTACGAAACGCAGCGACAAGCGGAATGCTTGCCGATGCGAATTGTTTTTGATGGAATGAATGATAAAGTAGCGATGACCCGGAAGCAGTGCCCAGTCACCATTTCCTCAGTCACTTCAAGGTCATCCGCGGTTACAAACATTTTTGACAATAACTCTTGACATGATGATAGATAGAGAGCTGAAAATGGTACCATTGTGTTTTTTTTCGTCAATACGCGTATTATAATATGCAATGTGACCTTCTTTGGCCACCTTGGCCTTGACCTTGATCTTGACTCAAGGTGAAGTTTTCAAATTGACCTTACAGGTCAAACTTTATATAAACCGATGCGTCTTGACGAGAGAAACACGATAGTTGCAAAATTCTGGTTCTATCTTTTATAGGTAAAATGCTATTCACCAAAACATACATCATGGACATTTCGGTATATTTGACCTCGTTTGACGTTGAAGATATTGACCCAAGGTCATGCAAATTACACAAAAGAGAGTCCTCTGTGGGTCATACTACCCAGCAAATTTCGTTATTGCAGCTCTAATTGGAGCTGAGATCTCAGGAGGGGGGCCGAATCGGCCCCTCCCGGACAAATTTAGCGTAAAAAGCCGGACAGGAATAGGGTTAACCCTGGCACAACGGGGGGGGGGGAGGGGCTTGACAGGCCCCTCTGAGGTTTTTTCTTGAACAACCTTTTACACATGCGGTGCATCTTGCTAAAAAAAATGGTAGCTGAGTTTACAACAATTATACGTACGCTGTATAAATTTGATTGAAATTAGTTGAGTAGTTTGGTAGATAATCATGTTTTTATGACGTCATGTTGGTAAAAAATGAGAAATATTGTAAAAATCGTAGAAAACAGAGTTTTAAAGCAAATTGCAAAACTCAGTTCACCAAACATACAAAATTACATTCTCTTTAAAATATCGATCTCGGATTTTTAAAATGTTAGGTTTTTGACCCCTAAAATAAAATAAAAAAATCGCAAAGATATTAGAAAAACCGGAATATATGTGAGAGAACTCAGTATGGACAATACCCATACCAAATTTCAAAGCAATATCTTAATTTTTGACTGAGTGATGGCTCTCTAGGTGTAAGAAACTGATGACGTCATTTTTAAAATAACTTTTTTGACTTTTTTTGACAAGATACGAACAAATAATTACCTTTTTGTATTTCTGAGCCAAAACTGGTCTAGGAACATAACTATTTATTTACATTTATCAATTTCTAATTTTGAGGTTTTCTGAAGAGCAAAATCGCTGTTCTGGACGTGGTAAATCCCGAAGTCATTCACTTGACCTGGAAGGTCTCCCGTTGACCTAAAACCTAAACAGCGCCTACTGTTAGATTTCTCTCATGACCAGTAACATGCTGGGTCTTACTGCATTGCTCTAAGTTGCTTGGTTTGGAAGTTAACTGCGGGGGCTGTCAGCTCCCTCCGTAGGGCGAAGGTGAAAAAAAGCTCCCGTAGGACGAGGGTTAAGTGACTATGTATCTAAAGATAACAGTTTAAGTAACTAACGAAGTAACAACAACAGTCGAAAGTACTTGCGCTTGCCTGATCAAACATGACTAACTTCATCTCTGCCTTCTCTCCAGAAAATGTCCAATGAATCTTCACTCGCTGCCGTTATGTACCAGTGTGTTCGTGCCTGTTCCACTCAAACTGACTCAGCTCACGGCACCTCAGCCTCTGCCTCCGCTCGTCGTCGCTCCCCCGCTCTCTCCCCCCCTCCCCCCCCCTCCCCGTACCCCCGTCCCGCCATCCCTTGGCGGGAACGGTCGACCTGCGCACTAGATTGATGCCGACAGTGGTTACCTCGCCAGCCGCTTCAATCAGGCGGCCGATTTAGCATGGTCCGTTCATATCGGTTCCGGGACTGACGAGCCAATTCGACAGCAGAGTCGCCACAGCTGGCACAAAAACATGGGACAAGAATCGATAGATGGCGTGGATTCCAATTCTGCGCAGCGATGCAAATGTCAGTGGGTTTGGGTAAGGTATGGAACGAAGAATGTCGTGCTGGGAATATTGTCCGTTGCCTCTGGGAAAGATAATTCAGACTTATATGGTAATATTTTCCGCCAGTGAGAATAACTGGATCTGCTGGCATTGCAAAGCTTGAGGTAATATTGATGAATATTCAGCCTTAGTTAGACGAGTGG
>JAXIVJ010004887.1:0-78819 GCA_036785665.1 Chirona hameri
GGTTCGGAAGATACGAGGGGGGGGTAAAATGTACCCCCCCCCCCCCAGCACCGCATGTTCGGATGGAGATCCCAGCGCCGCGCGGGTTAAAGCTGTTTGCACGCAAGGTGACTTGAGTTGCACGACTTAGACCAACAATTGGGGATGGTTAGCTGATGCAAGCATATTCTTGATTATTTGTCAAAGGAGGAATGCAACGCGTATGAAATTGCGCGTTTTTTCCCGGCAGCCCAAAACAGTTTTGAACTAGATAAGATAAGCTCAGCGTCTGCGATTTAAGGAAGAAATAGCAGTGAACTTTTCGATGAAGGTCGCTAAATATTGCATGCAATAGTTGATTACTTTTCAGTTAGATGACATACAGAGCGAGCTAATGGTACTGAATTCAGCAAAGCACCTAATTTATGTTCCTCAAACCGCTTTAATCCACGACGTTGATGAAAGGCCTGACGAAAAACAGCAGTACGTGAGACGATAGGGAAGCAATTAACTGGTGCCGATTATCGATTAAGCCGCAAAGCATAGGCGCTCAGTGGGTCCTTGCTGGACACCGACTGATGCTTTATAGGTAAGGATCAGGACACCACCAACTCCTCTGATTCAAGTACTGTGGGACACTGCTTGAAATTGCACCATGCGAAGCAGCGCACCACCTCGCCACTAGATGCTCTCAGTATGGATAAGCTGCCAGCCACTTAGACAATCTGATCCTAGATAGAACAACACGTAAAATATGTATATTTTTTCAACGGTAACGTTAAAGTACCCAGAACAAGGAACTATGCCGAACAAAGTGTTCAGCCTTACAAAGAATAAAGGAATGGGCGATCGAATTGAACTATGGCATGCTTGAAGTACAAACGTTATTGTGCCGACGTATGTATAAGCGACGTATGTACTTCCGCCGAAAATTCATAACAAGAGATCAGTAAATTATAATTCCTCAAAACTCAAAGTATATTTTTAGAGACGGGTTTTTATTATCCTTTCTCTAAAATCGCATTATTTAAACATATTACATAACGTCGCATTCCACTATGCTTCTACGGAACGGGCATTCTACCGAACCGACAGGAGATGCGCTGCGTCTTCTGGTCACACCTGCCGCTCGCTCAGTGATAGATGGGACGGAGCCAGAGCCAGAGCCAGAGCCAGAGCCAGAGCCAGAGCAGCAGCCGTAGCTGCAGCCGCAGCCGGAGACTCGAGGGTCTGCTCAGTGTACAGCTCACGTCCGGCCCAGTCGAGATTGGCTATCGCCAGAATCAGCCGCGATTAACTGCCAGCCCGCTCATCAGAACATCGCGCGGCAGCTATCTTCTGTCCGGTGCTCATCATTTCCAGAGCTCTCATTCCAGGCCGCTATTCGCCAGGATTGCTCACATTCGCGGGTCATCGACATAGAGCTTTATCGTGAATGAGGCCGCGCCATAAGCTCATGTTGGGTTATATATGTGATCATCTTTGGCGCTATTGGGCGACTTGAGAAGCACTATCAACCAACCTGTCAAGAACCAAGCAGGGCCTCGGCTAAGGAATTCTCACTGGGGGGGGGGGGGGCGGGGGGGGGGTCGAAAAAAGCTGCTAAAGCATATGGTTAAGCGTACCTTTACTGATACAATTTTGTAAGTATGATAATGACTAAAACATAAGTGTAAAATGGAAGTAAAATAGTATAATAATATTATAATGAAGCTGAATACAAATGTTAAATATAAACACGCCCATCGACGAAGGTCGCTTATCTATTGTACATCTACCGTACTACGATACCGTACTACGTATTTTTACCTACGCATTTTGCTCCCACTTGGGGCGGGGCAAAATCTGGTCACTGGGGGGCAGCTAGCGGTTACTGCGGGTGCATTTACCCCCAGTTAACATATCCGAGGTCCTGCAACCAACACACATAGACACTGGAGTATACACGCAATGCTCAATGCTCATATTGAGACTAAATAATGTCTTTTTTGATAAAGTTACATAATGTTTTGTATCGCAGAATGTTGCAGAAAAAGCTACTCTAACATCTGTTTAAAGTTCCTGCATGGGACTTCCTGCATAAAAGCCTCAATGTTCTTCATGAAGAAGTTATATGGACCGCTTTGGCACTTCTTTTAAAATTATATTGAATTAACCTATATCTATGCAGCATTTGTTTACAACAATGGGAAACAATTCTGGAAACTGGAGGCGGCATTCACATGCCTTTTATGTTATTGTAGTTAACAAAATGGTCACTTCAAGACAGAACAATAGAATTATAAATATCTTAAATATAATTTGTCCACCCTGATTTGATACCCCATCACTGTGTTCGGAGTAATTGCAAACTGTTATATGTTTGTTTTGTCATTCACCCATGTTTGCTACTTGCTGTAATGTTTATCAATTAAACAAAATAAATCATTTGTATTAATCATTGACACCATCATCGCAATCTTATCACTAACCGAATCGTTCAAATCATGAAGCGGCTCATGTTTAGAGGAGCTCTGGAAGTTCCTACTGTGATTCTCCTCTGTCGGGAGGTTGTGACGCAGTGACATCCCCTGTTCTCCTCTGTCGGGAGGTTGTGACGCAGTGACATCCCCTGTTCTCCTCTGTCGGGAGGTTGTGGTGCAGTGACATCCCCTGTTCTCCTCTGTCGGAGAGGTTGTGGCGCAGTGACATCCCCTGTTCTCCTCTGTCGGGAGGTTGTGGCGCAGTGACATCCCCTGTTCTCCTCTGTCGGGGAGGTTGTGGCGCAGTGACATCCCCTGTTCTCCTCTGTCGGGAGGTTGTGGTGCAGTGACATCCCCTGCTCTCCTCTGTCGGGAGGTTGTGGCGCAGTGACATCCCCTGTTCTCCTCTGTCGGGAGGTTGTGGCGCAGTGACATCCCCTGTTCTCCTCTGTCGGGAGGTTGTGGCGCAGTGACATCCCCTGTTCTCCTCTGTCGGGAGGTTGTGGCGCAGTGACATCCCTGTTCTCCTCTGTCGGGAGGTTGTGGCGCAGTGACATCCCCTGTTCTCCTCTGTCGGGAGGTTGTGGCGCAGTGACATCCCCTGTTCTCTTCTGTCGGGAGGTTGTGACGCAGTGACATCCCCTGTTCTCCTCTGTCGGGAGGTTGTGGCGCAGTGACATCCCCTGTTCTCCTCTGTCGGGAGGTTGTGGCGCAGTGACATCCCCTGTTCTCCTCTGTCGGGAGGTTGTGGCGCAGTGACATCCTCTGTTCTCCTCTGTCGGGGAGGTTGTGGCGCAGTATCATCCCTGTTCTCCTCTGTCGGGAGGTTGTGGCGCAGTGGCATCCCCTGTTCTCCTCTGTCGGGAGGTTGTGGCGCAGTGGCATCCCCTGTTCTCCTCTGTCGGGAGGTTGTGGCGCAGTGACATCCCCTGTTCTCCTCTGTTGGGGAGGTTGTGGCGCAGTGACATCCCCTGTTCTCCTCTGCCGGGAGGTTGTGGCGCAGTGACATCCCCTGTTCTCCTCTGTCGGGGAGGTTGTGGCGCAGCGACATCCCCTGTTCTCCTCCGTCGGGGAGGTTGTGGTGCAGTGACATCCCCTGTTCTCCTCTGCCGGGAGGTTGTGGCACAGTGACATCCCTGTTCTCCTCTGTCGGGGAGGTTGTGGCGCAGTGACATCCCCTGTTCTCCTCTGTCGGGGAGGTTGTGACGCAGTGACATCCCCTGTTCTCCTCTGTCGGGGAGGTTGTGACGCAGTGACATCCCCTGTTCTCTGTCGGGAGGTGTTGTGGCGCAGTGACATCCCAGTGGGCGGCTTGTGTCGTCAGTCGGCGATTTACAGCGGTACAGACTGCAGGGCATTGCCTACCTCTGTCACTAGCCACATTGGGCTCAGAGCGACGGTCCACAACAAAGCTGGCAGCTGCGCCTTGTTTTGGCTTATGAGCGCAGCATTTGTCGACGTCGCGGAAGGATCGCTACGGAAAGTAGATCGGGAAGTAGTAGAGCTTTCTCTACTCTCTGGCAACCTATATTTTGCTATGTAAACAGCATTACTGTCTGACGGCTGGCATTAAGTCACAGATCAGTCAGCGACATCTCAATTACATTCAGTAACAGTTCGATGCTTGTGTCATGAAGCACACCAGAGTTTTCTGGAAGGCACGACAATAATAGCCGAACTTCCCTGATGCATTTGATGTAAGCCATATACGTCGTAGACAAAGGATACTGGAAATATTGTTGTCTGTGTCCATTATTACCAGTTTCGTATTGGCGGCATTAAACATGTGTCGCCTTTGTTGTTACCATTGCTGTCATTTGGACGATGTGCTGGTACAACTTCCGTCCTAGGAAATCTTCAAACTAAATATATACCAGTGTAAACTATACATACCACCAGTACATATTTTGCAATGGTATCAAGTGCAAAATATGTACAACCCACTGCACCGAAACCGTTGCATGAAAATACGTGTCGAGTTCTCTTGTTTTTCCTGATGAAGGACAGCTTCTTGTTTCTCTGGGTTTTTTTATTTCCGCAACAACAAGAATAGTTGCTGTGCTAATGGAGGTTCCATGTTCCATCCGGTATTCCGGGGAAAGAGAAGAAGGCTGGCAGCTGGCACATGTCCTTCTGAATGAGAACATGTATTTATAAAGCCGTCTATCGTGTTGAGATAATTAGGACATTGTCTCGCCATTTAGTTTTGTCTTGACAAAGAAGAGATGAAGCCGAAAGGAAGCACGCTGCACTTTTTGAAACAGGGATACATTTGCTGAACAATTTAAGGGAAGTAAATGTCGTTAGTGTTTCACGTATGCTAGGATTCATGGTGGATGCCGCATAACAATTAAGGTCTGTCGCACGAATTGCGAATTGCCGTGACCGAATTGCAAATATTTGTTTTTAGTTTTCGAGCAGATTTGATGGCTCTGGGGCTATGACCATAGCCTGGGTCTCGACGTTGGACAATTTGTGGCAAAGAAGGCAGCTGATAAACAGACGCCAATGCAGTAACTTAAAACCGATTACAGCTGCATAAGCAAAATTTGGCATGTAATATGGTAATAGTGTCGCACAATCGCAATACAATTCAGACAGTCATGAAGTAGGCTACACTCCTTTAGTGCATGGCCGAAGACTGTTTTCCCATTGACCACGTGCTTAATTTTAGCCGTGTAATAACTGGAGTGCTTACCGAGCGTGCGCGAAGCGCCCGTGAGGTTTCTCGGCAACTTACTAGACAAATTTACATTTGTCCCGGCCCGACCCGGCCCGACCCGGCCCGACCCGGCCATACATACGCTATTTGGAAGCTAATAACTTTGCAACCACTGCTCCGATGGAGATTGGGTTTTCACCATTGGATAGGTCCATCAAATGATTTTTTTTTTGGTATGGTGCGTTCTGAAAGAGGTGGACCACAGCGCGTGGCAGTTGGCACACGCGAACGTCGAAATGAACAAAAAAACTTGCAAAAATGATTATTGACCAAGAATGGCTGTATTATGCTAAGCATTAATGTTTACGCTGAAGCATGCAGCGCTCAGGACGTACTCCCTTTTGGCGGATTTGAGAAAGGAGATCATGAACAATTTAATGCAACTTAATTTTTATGTTGGCATGCATTGAGATCTGGCAATTTTTCTGGAGGACTAAAATGACTGTGTTACTACCACGTGTGCTCCCTTACCGTTTCATACTTCAAACCTGTTTTAGCTTTACCAGAGCGCGCTCGCTCGGTCATCGCCCAAAAAGGCGTTGTACTGGTATTACACTCCCAGAAGTGATAATACACTGCTGAGCCTCAGGTCAATGCCCCAGCATTGAACTCTATACAAATATGTACTGTAAATATGTAAAGTATGCCTCAGGTCAATGACCCTGTATTAAACTCTAATAACATATGCGGAACGGTCATGCACTAAATCGTGTTATGCACTCGTGGCATTAAGGATTCAGTTTATGAACTCGCCTTCGGCTTGTTCATAAACTGAATTGTGAATGCCACTCATTACCGAGCTTAATTTTAGCCGTGTAATAACTGGAGTGTTTACCGAGCGGGCGCGTGAGGTTTCTCGTCAGCTTACTAGACAAATTTACATTTGGCCCGGCCCGACACGGCCTGACACGGCCCGAACCGGCCGTACAGACGCTTTTCGGAAGCTAATATCTTTGCAACCACTGCACTGCTCCGATTGAGATCGGGTTTGCACCATTGGATAGGACCATCACATCGATTTTGTTTGTGTTATGGTGCGTTCTGATAGGGGTAGTACCACAGTGCGCGACACCCGCAAACGTCGAAATGAACAAAAATCATTCTTGATCAAAAATGGCTTTATTTATCTAAGCATTCGTTTTTTGTATACGCTGAAGCATGCAGCGCGCTCAGGACGTACTCCCTTTTGGCAGATTCGAGAAAGGAGATCATGTACAATTTAATAAAATTAAATGTTTATGTTGGCATGCATGGAGGCCTGGCAATTTGTATGGAGGACTACAATCATTCAAAGGACTATGTGTTACTACCACGTGTGCTCCCGTACCGTTTCATATTTCAACCCTGTTTTAGCTTTCCCAGTGCGCGCCCGCTCGGTCATCGCCCAAAAACGCGTTTTACTGGTGCATAAAACTATAATATGATCCTCTATCATCATCCTCAGCATACTCATCGTAAGACGTCCATCCATCCAACCGTATGTCGGGTATCAACCTTAAATGGCGCAATATCTCCAAGCCAATGACAGCTGCATCCGCAAGGTTTAGGATGCACGTCGGTTGAAAAGAGTCGCACAAGCGATATCCAGATTTGGCGTTGCTAGGGCCTAGGACAATGACATCGGTCACAGCGATTACGAGGGGGTCGGCTGTGGCTAGTCCTGGTCCAGGTCCAGGTTAGGGTCCAGGTCCGAGTCTGGGCCCGGATCAGGGTTCGGACACATGGTGACAGCGGAGCACCAGACAGATGGGTGAGCGTGGATGCATTTGCAGGATCATAGCGCTAACCGAATACCAAACATGTGAGATCTGACATCGGACGGGATAGAGACGTCTGATGCCGAGCTGCTGGAAGGTCTCGTAATTACACTATTGGCAGTAGACGACAGGTTTTGTTAACTCGCTCGTCAGTTGCAAACATTGCTAATCTTTATGGTATTTGTTTATATTTTAATACTGACATCTTGCCCACTCGCGGTGCTGCGGGTTGCCTGGTCTGCGATACACATTTCATCCCACCTCTTCCTCCTAGACACAATGTATATGAAATATTTGTTTTTTGTTCCGATTATTGTGAAATATTGTCATCGTATGCGTTTCTTTAAGTCCGAAGACAACATATAACATTGTGTTGGTGTTGCCTAGAAAGTGCTCAGCTGCGTACTGAAATGGACGTAGCGTACAGCACCTTGGTAACTCCGTGATACCCGCCCTTGGTAACTCCGTGATACCCGTCCTTGGCCCCATAACTTGTCCACCGCCACAAAATCGATTGAGTTAAAATTTACGATGCTAATAAAAGTGAGGTGGTAGCCCACGGTGGGATTAGTTTGACTTTTTTTTAATATGTGACTTGGGCATTATGAATTGAGTAGCTGTGGGCAGGCTCCGGCTACAGAGTTGTGTACCGTCAACTCTTTTAGCTCCGGTGGAATTATAAATAAATATTTATTTCCCAAAGTTCATTTGGCGATCAATCAGAAAATGTCGAGCAGGATCTGTAGCCTCATTTATGGTGGCAATACAATATATGAACTCCTAATGTAGCAAATTTAACAAACCAGCCAAAATATATTTCGAACTTACACATATTGTATCCACCATATTGAATGCCACATTTATAGTAGGTCTCACTTGATACCACTTAATTCATGGGTAACCATTATTTGCATACTTAGTCTTCATAAATGTTATCAGATACGGAATCCCAACTAAACTGTAGCGACAGCTTATGTCATAATCTTTACTTCATACACTGAGCCATAGATAACAGGAGACTCCTGTTATTTATGACTGAGCATAATTTGCAAACCTGATAACTTTATTAAGAGCTGGGATAATTAACGTCCATATTTCCATTGCCGTAATTCAGCATGTCATAAGAATAGACAGCCTTGTGCCGTCTTACCGCTCGTTTGCAATATTCAATATTATGAATATGGAAACAAATATACAATTGTAAATGAGTTGTAAATGAGTTGAGTATGTGTTCAAAAACCCACACTATGTGGCGTAGATAAGTAGAGACAGCTGATTACAAACAGATAACAACAGAGCATATAGATAAAGTTTGCACTTATCGAACATACATGTAAGGGAAGTTCTTCCCCAGTCTGCCGGAGGGTCTTTGTTTGTTGACAATCTGTTTGCAATCTGTACAGCTCCTCATTGACACCAATATTGTAGCGTCAACTGCAGATAGCGGTTATTCTCTGGAGAGTGTGACCACCTCTAATGTATACCCAAGTGAACGGTTTTGCTTCGGATGAATTTGTATTCTGATTTCTTCGATGATATTCAATTTTAGAAATTGCCTGCAATATATCAAAGCTATTACGTGATTTGGTGCATAGGTATTTCGAGTAATTTTGATCACTCATTTTGATTATACCACTTTGTATCACCAAAACTCGTTTCCATCACCTCTAGGCCGTTCATTACTTGACTACGCAACACCACCACTGTTCCATTATTCAGCTTGAGCCACCCCGGCGCCGCTGTCCAGCCGGGCGAGGTCGGTATCCGTTCACCACCCACCGGCAGAGTGGTGGCATCTCCGGAGCGCCCCGGCGCCGCTGTCCCCGGGGAAACACGCCTGATTGCTCCCTGATAGAGGGAACCAGAGGAGCCCACCGGCAGGAGGGTAGCAGACTAGGACAGGCCTCTTCCGGTACCAACGGTCTGCTGGAGATGATAACGGGACACCATTTCTATTTCCATTTCATTTCGTTACATTAACTCCGGGTTCCATTCCATTTAGTTCCATAACTACTGTTTAAAATTGTTTCCATTTCATTGCATTTCATTCCATTTAGAAACATAGCCTTGGACACATTGTCCCGTTCTGTTTAATTTTCCTTATGATCCGTCATTCTGATCTTCACTGTCTGGGAGCGGCGGGCTGGTGGCAGGGAAATCCGACTGTCCAGGGTCGGGGAGAGGTATGCCAAGGCGGTGTATGCGACGGATGGATGGACGGTGGGAGATGGAGAGAGGTTCCGTCGACGGTTGATGTCCAGAGCGTGAGTGGGTGATATCACTCTTCTGGGCGGTGCCGGACGTCCGGAGCGGCTGTCATCGTGATAAATGTCCGGTCATAACGGTCATGTGGACGGAACAGAGTGTTGTAAGGCCGCGCAGGAGTCGTGAGAACTAGATGCTCTGTGATATTTCGGCTGACATCGGCCACAAGTCCATTTACTTCATTCTGGTATTCGTCAATGAACGCAATACGCTTAGGCCAAGATGGGTGAAGCATAAAGCTTTCTACACATTCCTTCCAGCGGCTTCGATGAGTGATATTGGTTCCTTTGCATTTTCCTCTGAATATTTCTGAATTGACGACCGTTTACATAATATGATTGCGTCAAACGTAGATTCTACTCAACTGTCTTATGTGAAGAATTATCCTGGTACCGAACTATAACTGTTTAGCTATTTTAAAGTTTGCTTCATACCTTTGAAGAAATGTTTAATGCATTTTGATAATAGACGTGTCAAGGTACAGGGACCCGCAGTTGCTATGGTACACACTAAGGTCCGGCTTATTTTCTCTTCTAGCGTATGTTTGACGGTGAATTCAGAAACGACCATACATGCATTCAAACTGCATTACTGAGAGCTTACAATTGATATATTGACGCATTGGCTCACCTTATCCATTGGCTGTTTTTCAGCAAGAATACATTTCTAGCGCTTTGCGGTGGTAAACACGGATTTTTGCTTAAAATCAGCCAATGGATAAAGTCAGCCAATGCGTCAATATATCAATTTGAAGCTCTCAGTAATGCGGTTTGAATGCACATATGGTCGTTTCTTAATTCGCCATCACACATACGCTAGAGGAGAAAGAAGCCGGACCTTAGTTTGTACCATAGCAACTGCGGAGGGGAGGGGGGCGTACCTACTATTATGTGCCTGTCGCCTTAGGAACATAAGCTGAAGTTCAGAAACTAATTCGCATGGGACGAAGGAAGATCCTGTCTGTTGTCTAACTTTAAAGGTCAGTAGCTGCTTATCATCAGCTAGGGGATTTTCCAGGAGGGTTTATTCATCTGTGCTTCCGACCACTGCACATGTCGAAAACAAGGCTACCTTTCTCTGTTTCCAAATAGGCCTTAACTACATCAGAGCTGGAGCTGAAAGTTTCTGATCATTTTGAAAAATGGACTCAGCAGTCAGCACGCAATGCTCAAACGGTAGCCGACAAGCTGCCTCCTGAATATAGACTGTACCGCTCGGCATCCGTGTGCTGCGGCACAGTATGCGCTACCACAGTGTTGGGGATGCGAGTGATTCACTTTCCTTCCGTTGATTGAATCGATGATCTGATTATGCCTTGTCATGCAGCAACCTAACCTAACCTAACCTAACCTAACCTAACCTAACGATGATCTGATTATGCCTTGTCATGCAGCAACCTAACCTAACCTAACCTAACCTAACCTAACCTAACGATGATCTGATTATGCCTTGTCATGCAGCAACCTAACCTAACCTAACCTAACCTAACCTAACCTAACGATGATCTGATTATGCCTTGTCATGCAGCAACCTAACCTAACCTAACCTAACCTAACCTAACCTAACGATGATCTGATTATGCCTTGTCATGCAGCAACCTAACCTAACCTAACCTAACCTAACCTAACCTAACGATGATCTGAGTATGCCTTGTCATGCAGCAACCTAACCTAACCTAACCTAACCTAACCTAACCTAACGATGATCTGATTATGCCTTGTCATGCAGCACATGTCAACTTTGAGCCAACGGTCACCGGCCACCGGTCAGGTAGCCATCCGTGAGCAGTCTCCATCTGGCTTTCGTTTATCGAACGTGGGCCTCATTAGAAGAGTCGGTTAGTGCCTCGGGTTATCGAGGGGACCAAGCGAAGTTAATTGTGGTACCACTGCTAATACCAATTGTGCCGAACTTCCAACCCATCAGCATCGCACCGAAAGTCCGTCTACGATCGATTACCAGGCGTCCAAAGTGTCATTGCTGCGTTCCAGCCGTGTCATTTAAATGATTCATCGAACTAACGCCGGGGCGTGCTCACTTAAAATGTTTGCTGTAGTCGATGCGGTACTCTGTCATTACGTTTACTGCTTTTTATAGGTTATTAGTATCATTTGCACGCGGCATTTCTTTGCGAGTTCCTTAACTTATGACAGATTAACATGCATGACATGTATGTCATGCATGCTAATCTATCACCATTTCCTAGCGCCATCAACATAGTTAAGTCCACACCAATAAAACGCTGGCGTGCACTAACGACTTCCATTGACGGTATAACAACCGTTTTCGATCGCACGTGTCGTGTTATAGGCGGTATATGCGGCGCCGACCGTCTTGACAGAGCGATAGCTGATACCATTGGGCACGTCCCCCCAGCGCACACGGGGTCGTTAGTCAAGTGTCGTTAGCGGAGGCACCGTAACGGAGCAACAGCTGGTAGTATCCGTCAAATACTGATGGGATCACGGGATTTTCAACCGTGGAGTCTGTTGCAAGCTGTGGCTGGAGTCGTGCTTGATCTCAAAATTAATATTTATCACATGGTTATACCTACATCATTTATGGAAAGTTCAATGCAAATGCGTATTCTGGAATTGTAGAAAATACCCTGCAACCAGTACAATGCCTTTTTGGGCGAGGACCGAGCGGACGCGGTGTGACAAAGGCATTTTACTGACCTATTAAAGGAAACAGTCCACCTTTACAAAATATCAGAAAATGATTGAGAGAAGCTAGAAAGGAATTATCATGTTACTAGTAAACCATACAAATATATATGAACGCGGAAAAAGCAAATTATAATGTCAGTTATTTGGTTCCAATTCAGATGCTTTCCTCTGAATGGAGTGAATCAATGCGAAATCAGGACATCTGCATGTGCGTGGCGTATCATTTCCCTGAGAATATTGCTGAGAAAAGTGTTTATAGACGATTTTAGCGATATCTCTCTCAAAGTTAATTCGTGCAATGAAGGAAATAAGGTACTGAAACAGCATGTTCTTGTCCAGCGCGATATATTTCAATGTTTATAATACTTATTCCACAAGCCATACGTCATAATCATACGTCAAATCAGCCAATCAGCCATGGGAGCCCACGACGGATACTTGTCCCGGCTTCTAGGACTCCGGTATGCCAATTTTTTAAAAATAATTAATTCCATTTTCGAGCATGGACTACAACAACTTGGCTATCTCAACTCAAAACCCCATGTTAAAGGTGAACTGTTTCCTTTAAATTGTTCATGATCTCCTTTCTTGAATCCGCCAAAAGGAAGTACGTCCTGAGCGCTGCACATGCTTCATCGTATACATTAATGCTTAGATCAATAAAGCCATTTTGTATCAAGAACGATTTGGGTTCATTTCAACGTTTGCGTGTGCCACGCTCTGTGATACCACCCATATCAGAACGCATCATACTAACAACAAAATGTATTTGATGGACCTATCCAATGGTGAAAACCCGATCTCAATCGGAGCAGTGGTTCCAAAGTTATTAGCTTCCGAAAAACGTCTGTACGACCGTGTCGGGCCGGTTCGGGCCGGTTCGGGCTGGGTCAAATGTAAATTTGTTACCGAGCGGGCGCGAAGCGCCCGTGAGGTTTCTCGTCCACTTACTAGACAAATTTACATTTGACCCGGCCCAACCCGGCCCGACCGGCCAGACCCGGCCATACAGACGCTTTTCGGAGGCTTTGCAACCACTGCTCCGATTGAGATATAATTTTCACCATTGGATAGGACCATCAAATCAATTTTGATTTTGTTGTGGTGCGTTATGATAGGGGTGGCACCACAGCGCGTGCACCCGCAGACGTTGAAATGAACCAAAATCATTCTTGATCAAAAATGGCTTGATTTATTTCGTTTTTTGATTTATTTCGCATTCGTTTTTTTTTATACGCTAAAGCATGCAGCCGCTCAGGACGTGCTCCCTTTTGGCGGATTCGAGAAAGGAGATCATATACAATTTAATCAAACGTATTTTTTATGTTGGCATGCAAGGAGGCCTGGCAATTTTTATGTGGGACTAAAAGGACTAAAAGTACTATGTGTTACTATCACGTGTGCTCCCGTACCGTTTCATATTTCAAACCTGTTTTAGCCTTACCAGTGCGCGTCCGCTCAGTCATCCCCAAAAAGGCGTTTTACTGGTCTAGTAAGTTGACGAGAAACCTCACGGGTGCTACGCGCCCGCTCGGTAATGAGAAAGCGAAACTGTTTTGGAGTTCTGATCATATGTATGGAGAATTGGTTCTCATGGGAAATTTGTAATACATTTTAAGAAACAAAACTACTCTGATGCGGGGAAAACAGATTCCAATTTACCGTTTGCCTCATAACACCATCGATCCTCTTATCCATTGCAAACTGCACTTCATCCAATGGTTACGCATCACAATGAATATGCGGCTGTAGTTAATCTGACTCTCAATGCAAGCATCTCGCTAGGCATCTACACTCGAACGCAGGCCGTATCTGCTGACTGCTCTGTGAATGGTGTCGTCTAGGCAGGGCCCCGCTACGAGTCGCCCTGTCGGCCGGGCATAGCTCGGTAGCACCCTGTCTGCCAAAGGCGCGTGCCGGATCAGTGTGTGGCCAGCCAGTGGTGACGGCGGCTGACAGAGCTGTGAGCGATCCCCGCAGGCTCTCAATGCCGCCCCTGATCCGCACCAGCCGCTGCGGGCGGGGGTGGGGGCGGGGTGGGGGCGGGACGGGGACGGGGACGGGGACGGGGACGGAGACAGGGACGGGGACGGGGACGGGGACGGGGACGGGGACGGGGACGGGGACGGGGACGGGGACGGGGACGGGGACGGGGACGGGGACGGGACGGGGCGGGGTGGGGCGGGGCGGGTGGGGCGGGGCGGGACCGGGGATGGGGATGGGGCGGGGCGGAGCGGAGCGGGGCGGGGCGGAGCGGAGCGGGGCGGGGCGGAGCGGGGCGGGGCGGGGCGGGGCGGGGCGGGGTGGTGCGGTGCGGGGCGGGGCGGGAACGGGGACGGGGCGGGGCGGGGCGGGGCGGGGCGGGGCGGGGCGGGGTGGGGCGGGGCGGGGCGGGGCGGGGCGGGGCGGGGCGGAGCGGGGCGGGGTGGGGAGACCAGCACCCCCGGCACGGCGCGGCAATGCCGGCGCTGCGGCGAGCGTGCGGCCAATGTAGGCCGGCCACTCGGCGGCGAAACTAGCGACATTTATCAGCGCTGTGTCAGACGCTGCTTCTGGCTCTGCCGACTGCCGGCTGGCGGCCCGGCGCGGCCCGGCCCGGCGCGGCGCGGCCTGGCGTAGCTCGGCCCGGCGCGGCGCGGCCCGGCTCAGCGATGCTCGTACCGCGTCACTTTATTGCTGCTCCGGCCTGCAGCAGCGGCCCACAGTTGAACACGGCGTGTTCCGCTGCCGCTGCGACAAACCGAGAATTCGACAATTTATCGCCAGATAAATCTCTGGATTCATTCTGGAGCGGACGGGAGGAGATTCGGCAGGGCGTTATCGTGGCTTTGCCGCCATGACGAAGGTACAAACTAGATATGACAATCTGCTACATGTCAGGATTTGAATCCCACTCATTGGGATTCAGGCTGGAATTTGAGGTTCAAACTTGGGCTGAAATATGTTCAATTTACAGAAACCAATCAAACTACCTTTCTGCAAATCAAATGATATGACGCACTTACCTTTCATTATATCATTACCTTTGTTACCTTTTCTATTAGCTTCAGAAACTTTAATTAAAATTAATTTAAACTTGGCCGACTTCGCGAAACAAAATGGCGGCACCTCCTGATCAGTGGTATGCATGTCTCTGCCGTGTGATTTCATGCATGGGCGCTAGAAATCACACGCTGTGAAATCAAAGCACTAAATTGGGTATCACTTAATCATTTCATTTCAGGGGTATTCATGATCAGTTTCAGATCATGCGTTAAATAGTTGACAGCGAAGTTTTTGGATGCATAAAGATAATCGTTTTTGAGTCATTAAGCATATTCGGAGTGGGCAGATTCTGCCCGCAGAGCCTCGTGGACTAACCATTTTCTGGATGTACCAATATTTAGGACATCTGCACCGCATTGCTTTGCTCCCTCCGCTGGGCTGCAGCCGCACACGTTGAGGCCAGTGACGAGTCGGCCCCGTGGATTTGCTCCCCAGCGGGAAGAGAGGGAGGCGGGGCTGTTGCGGGGTGTGGCATTCCCAGATGGCGGGGCTGGTGGTGGAGGCTGACACCGTGGTGTCTGGTATTTGTCAGCCTGGCTGGATGGGCGAATGTGAGCGGGAATCAGTGGTAGTGGGTGCCAGAAAGATTTAGCCATTAATCTGGAGACTTTTTGGGTGGCGTTTGCAGAGCTGTGTATTCCATAGGCGTACCCAAGGGGGGGGGGGGGGGGGGGGGCAGCAATTGCCCCTCTCCCCCTGAAAGGGGGGGCAATGTTGGTCGAAAAAAAATGTATTTTTTTTTAGAAGAAAAATGCTGAAAATATGCCCCTCAAAAATATAGTGGACCAAATGCGTTTTTTTTTGTGGCGGTACCTTATGCTCCCTGATCAAAAATTGCCCCCTCCTGGAGTGAATCCTGGGTTCGCCACTGGTGTAGACAGTGGCGTGCGTGACAGTGACAAAGGCAGTAATATGATCTTTAGAAGAATGGCTCCTGTGGCAGATATGATGTGCATTTTTGCTTGCATGGCAAAAGGGCGGTGACAAAGAAGGTTCGTAGGATTTGGGTGAAACATGAAGAATGTTTCGCTTTCTGGGACATGTTTACCTATCTTTTAAACATATTTCTGGGACATTATTAGGCATTCTGACATGATATGGTTTCTGAGAACACGCCGCGGTCACGCTTAATGAGTGCGGCCGTCGAGGACTGTGTGGCGGCAGGTATTTTGCGGCTCGGCAGGCCTGTGGCGTGCTATAGGTTGTTTCCGGTGGCGAAATCTGAGACCGTGGCTCGACTCGTGTATGACATGTCTGAGCTGACACCTTTTTGCCGGACCGTTCGTGTGTGCTGCCGTCAGCAGAGCGTGCTTTGGCGTTGTCTTTTGAGGGCTTTAAATATGCAGTGAAAATAGACCTTCGTGATGGATTTTTTCATATACCGTTAGCGCCCTCAACGCAAAATAATTTTGGTGTTAGTTATGGCGGCAAAACTTATGTTTTTACTAGGCTGCCCATGGGGCTGAAAGTCGCGCCTGCGGAAATGCAATTGTTTTCCTCCGTTACTGTTAAGCTGGTAGAAGAGAGATTTCCTGGGGTGAAAGGTATGGCGTATATAGACGATTTTTTGTTTCTGGCGCGTGATCCTATAATGTTAGACAGTGTTTGTGATTTTTTAACGGAGGTTGGTCTTTGTATTAATTTGGAAAAATCTGTTATTGTTCCCGCTGCAGCAGTTACGTTTTTGGGCGTGATGATTAATTTAATTAAGTGTTCAGCGCAAGTTAAGTCGGAGGTAATAGTGCCTCTGCGCAGTGCCTTGTCGCGGTGCTCGCCTGACTGGCCGCTGATGTGGCAGCAGCGGCTTGCCGTTTTTTTTGAATTTTGTTCGTCCATTTATGAAGTTGCCGCTCGAAATTGTAAAGGCAGTTCGAGATGGTGACCGCAGCGCGTGCGAGGCTGCGATGCCGTATGTGTCGGAAGTGACTGTGTGGCGATATGCTGACAGGATCGCCTGGTCGGACATGCATGAGCGCGTAGTTTATGTAGACGCCACTCCAACATGCATTGGAATTGTGCGGCCGGGCTGCGTCCCATTATCAATTAATTTAGAAACTGTTTTGCCTATTTATGTGGCTGAGTATGCCGCTGCGCTGGTGGCAGTAGCCCTTATGTCTAATGGCGAACCGTTCACTATTTTTTCAGACAATATTGGAGTTTGTTATAATTTAGATAAGGGTAGATGTCCGAGATCGTGGCTAAATGTTTTGTTGGGGATTTTCCAGAAACGAAACTTTTCAATTAGATATATTCCTACACAGTGTAACCCGGCTGATGCCCCGTCTCGCGCTATCGGTTGGTGACCTGTGCGGGGTCACTGGTGACGTGGTCGTGCGCTGGCCAATCGGTGGAGACATGGTGTCTGTCGCCAGCCAATAGGAGCCGGCTTTTTGGCGGGAATGTAGACCAGCTTGAAGCCGGTCCCCGCGGTGTTTTGTATGCACCAGTCGCTCCTGATCTGTTCTCGGAAATACACGCTGACTGTCGGCGCTCGCCCGACAGTCACAGCCCCGTTGTGACTGTCGGGAACGCCACCGGAAACAACCTATAGCACGCCACAGGCCTGCCGAGCCGCAAAATACCTGCCGCCACACAGTCCTCGACGGCCGCACTCATTAAGCGTGACCGCGGCGTGACGCGCCACACAGGCAGCACCAGCATCGGTACCCGCACCTTCAACCCGCGCGCCAGCACACTGCGCATCCGATGATGTGCCGCGTAAAAGTCCGCTTTCACACTGATCGCCACCGGTGGCCGAAAGTTGTTCACCCAGCTTTATTTGCATTTTAATGCCAGTCACACTAAAATTAATAGATAAACATTTGTTTGTAATCCACGAACAAACTTCTTTCTATCACACACCAAACCAAGATTGCTAAAAGGTGCTTTAGGAACAAACTCACCATGCATTCACCATAAAGTCACTAACTTAGAATTAACTTTGTTACCAATTATGATCCAGTATCTATAGTTTTCAAATGTTATTAACGTATGCATGTCTCTGCCGTTTCCAGTTGCAGTCGTGATCGGGTTTTTTGTGTGCTTCGCGCCTCACCATGCCCAGCGACTGCTCTACATCTACGGGAAGCAGCTGCCCAACTACCGCGAGATTAACGAGTACATGTACTACATCACCGGCTGCTTCTACTACTGCTCGGCCACCATCAACCCCATACTGTACAACGTCATGTCGGCCAAGTACCGGCAGGCGTTCAAGGTTAGTGAATCATCCATATTCTCTATTCTCAAAATATACGAGTGCACTATGTAGATCATATTATTAACAAAGGTAAAATAAACATGACCTAATAAATTATGTATTCAGTGTAGGAAATTAGCTTGTAAATCATGGAATTTATGGGGCCGGTGCAATTTATCTCATTGATATTCGGTGTTTTTTTTTTGTTATTTAACCCGCGCACTGCAGGGGCTTTGCGCCGAACACGAACTGCAGGGGGGTTTGATCTCCGCCCCCCCCCCCCTGAGATCTCGAAAACTACGCAACGTAGCGAGAATCGGAAAAGGCATTTGATAGCTTCATACATTTTCTATCGAAAGTATTCAGTGTTTTTTTTAAGTCAGGTCAAAATTGAGGTCCCCAGAGGTCATCAAAGGTCAAATTTTCAGTTTTTCCTGTTTTAGGACATCGCTCCAGAAATTCCCATATATCTCAGAAACGATGATAGTTAGAAACAAACGGAAAAAATCAAACGCCAGCCAGTGAAATTTGTAATCGCTAAGGTGTCCTCAGATTTGATCTCAGGTCAATATTTGAGGCTCCAGAGGTCAAAAAGAGAAAAAATGCAGTTTTTTTGCTAAATCATTTTTTGCTATTAACTTTTTACTTAATAAAGATAACGGAAAACTGTTTACGCCATTGTGTTTATCTTCTCAAGGCGCTTTGAATGATATATATGATGATCTTGTTAAGTTAACTTAACAATTTGACCTAAGGTCAAGGTCAAGTGGTGACCCAAGTAGAGCATGTTGCATATGGGAAGACATGTCTCGACGAGACAAACACATTTATGTCTGTTTTACTTCTCTATCTTCATTATGTCGAGAGTTGTTGACAAAAAAAGTGATGGTGACCTCGCATGACCTCAAATGACCCAATAGGGGTCACTGAACTAAACTTACACTTGGATCATCAAGAATATCCTATAATAACATGATACAGAAGTAATTGGACTATTACCATGCATATCCTTGAAATAGCAAGCATTTGTATATTTCTCCATTGACTTGTCATGGGGAGGTTACGAAATTGACCTGACCTTAGGTCACCGATATCAAAATTCCGAGATAAACGAATTGTAAGTACTGATGCCCTCATGACATCCTGTAAGTTTCAACCTGATCGGTGAAAAACTCTGGCTTTGGCACAACTGCAAACATTTTTGGTGGTGGGGTCACTTGACCTGGTCTGGTGACCTGACCTGAGATGACCCGAGCATATTTTTTTTTAAAGGTGTGCGCAATTGATGTCCTATCAGGTGTATCAAAACCCGGCGGCGCTGTGCGCCGCCGTTTTTCGCTATCTTTGAAAAACCTGAGGGGGGGCGGAAATCAACCCCTCTGCAGTGCGCGGGTTAACTTTGCTTTCGACCTCTCAGTTTACCATAGGAAATCCAGACATGCGAGGCAACACGTAAGCACATTCCGTCGTCATATTTGCAGGCGTCTGTGGGTGATAACTTAGCTCTGCAGCAGAGCATTAAACATATGTCATTTGCGAGACGATTATCTGCTGAAATGGCAACTTCTAAGTTGTGCGGCACAGCATTCCTCAGGCGCTATCTTTGAGAGACATCTATTGGCTACAATATGAACTATTAAGTTATGCGGCACAGTATTCATCAGGGGTTCGCCTAGAGATACATATGTGGGCTGGAAAAGTAACTACTGAGCTGTGCGGCACAGCATGCATCAGGCGCCATCTTTGAGAGACATCTATTGGCTACAATAGGAACTACTAAGTTATGCGGCACAGCATACATCAGGCGTCCGTCTCGAGCGACATCTGTGGGCTGGAGCAGGTACTGGGCCTTCTGGGAACAGGTACTGAACACTACTGAGCTGTGCGGCATAATATGAGGATGCATCAGGCGCCATTTTTGAGAGACATCTATTGGCGGGAATAGTAACTACTGAGCTGTGCGGTACAGCATAATCGGGCGTTACCATCAAAGAAAATAGTTCACCTTCAACATGGGTTTTTAACTGAGATAGTAGTTGTGTAGCCCGTGTTGGGAAACCCCTATCTGCAAGTTTTATAGACTAAAAAGACTCCCCAGCCGAATATATTTGATTTTTTGGCGAAGGAATGCGGTGCTGACGAAAGATTGCGGTGCTGACGATGCCTGGGCAGAGGCTATGCAATCAGCCAATCAGCTTGCAGCTGGTGCTAGCAAGCTAACCGCCGGCCGCCGGTTGGCACTTCTCTAATGCGAGTCTATCCTTACGCGACTACTTTCGAATCTCATTGGCTGAGCATTTTTTTTTTCATTCGCGTGACGTCAGGACTCTGACTCAGAGAGTATGTATATAGTTTTGATAACATTAATAATTTACGACCTTCTGTTCTGAATCGGCGCGATGTATGGCCATTTTTGACAATATAAAAATACATTGCATTAAAAAGTATAATCAAATGGTGTTTGGAAAAAATGTTCCAAGGTGAACTATTTCCTTTAATAGACATCCGTGAGCTGGAATAAGAGCCGCTGAGCTGTGCGGCTAAAAATTATGAGCCATTATTCTGGTAAGCTTCATTGGGCAGGTATTGGAAGCACATGATGCAGCACACACTTATTTTGAGAGGCAACGTGTGTTGGACGGCGTTTCCAAAGTGAAACAGCAAACTGTCAGGACTTGGTGATCCGGTGTGATCGCTTAAAACGCACATCATTAATCATAGGCAGTGATTTAAATTAACCGAGCGTTGGTAGCAGCCACTGCCCATATTAAGTAAAGTGAGCGTCAGAAAGTCGGTTTTAGTAGGCGAGAGCGCTCAATTGGAGGCACGCCTTACAAATCGCCCGCACAAAGATTACAATGGACAAGTTTCACGTTGTGGGTTTTTCGGCTTAAAATTAACCAAAATACATTTCATATACTAAACTTTAGTCATTTTGTTCAAATATGCATAATTACAATAAAAAATACATAAACAAAATTTGCAAAAATACATTGTTAACAAATGTTCTCGATGCGCAAACGGTCGTGACGTCACACATGATGTTTGGCCAAATTGGCCATGGTTGATCATCTGCCGTAACCATGATCGTAACCATGTTCTCGGGGGCGTATTTTTACAACTACTCAATGGATGTGTTTGAAAATTTGCACACAAAAACGTTGGTTTGCACGTTGTGTCATCTTCAATCTTCAAGTTCTTCAAGTTCATCTTCAAGTTCTGAAATTATCAAATGTCGGGTGCATGAGCAGCCAGCGGCAACGTACAACCCTGTTTCCCCTTTGAAACAAGCAGACAATGCTTGTATACTTGTATGACCTTGAGGCAATGCACCTCAGTTTCCACTACTGTGCGAACACCACTGTAATGATTGAACGCGTGCCTTTGGTCATGTTAAACTTCCTTGTATAACGAATATTTGTTTTAAAGATATACAATTACTTCTCAGCTTCGTATGCAGAAGCCTACGATAAAGTACTTGACTTGCCAAGCAATCAACAGGTAGTTGGCATTGTGCGAAGTAAGGTGGCATTGTGCGAGGTACTAGGGAGCTTGTATAGGGCCAGGTATACATGGCCACGACAATAACGCCACTTCTGCGAGCCGCAGCACACCACATCTTCCGTTACTTGTTTGACATCGGAAGGCCGATGAATACCGCATTTGGCGCAGTTATTGTTGCGTTTTTACATTTCTGAACAAACAATAGTAATATCTCCCCTTTTCCCGTCCATTTTTACCACATCAACTCATCACAAGCTGAATCTCCGAAAACAATACCCGCTCGACTATTAGATGGCGTCCCTCGGACGACTGAATCATCATGTGTGACGTCACACGATTATGACCAATCAGAGGTCAACACGTATAAATATAGTTATTAGTTTGTTATGGGATTTATACAACTTTTTGAGAAAAATTAACATCACCATCGTCTTTTTTATGAAAAATCAATGTAGAAGTTTACGAAATTATATGGTTGCGCGACATGAAACTTGTCCATTATAAATGAAGAATTATTTTGATCAAATGGCAAAACTTAATTGTAATAGTTAACAATAATTAATTGTATAAAGACAGTCAACTCCTCATATTAATTTATTAATGACCAAGACGCGTTTCTATAACTTCTTCAGTTGGTGATTCAAAACGGGACATGAAAACAACAGGATTTGGTCATGAATAAATTAATATGAGGAGTTTACTGTTTTTATGTCAATATGAATATTAACAATAATGAATTGATTAGCTATTAACATAATCCATATAAAGAAGCTTACTTCAGGGCGCTGATTTGAGCTTCACTAGGGACACCTTCCCAGGTATTCTAAAATTATAAATAAACGAGCATTTTGATCGAATGTCAAAATACAACTTTAATGACGTCACTGAACTCAACTATATAAAGAAGCTGGCTCAACGAACGTTAATTTAAGCTACTCATACTGTCGAGCTGAACCAGTTAACTGTGATTTGCACCGAATATGTTCTTACTTTTATTTTAGATAGGTATGTAAATAATTGTTGCTGTAAAGTAAGAAGTGTTTTGTGATTGTGTGGATGGTTTACTTGGGCTTAGGGTAACTGCCACTGTAACTATCGTTATTCGGCGCTCGTGAAAAATGTATCATTTGAGTGAAGCGTCTCGACACCGAATACTGAGTAGAGACGTTCTATCTCAATTATGTGACGTTGTAACCTAAACATATTATCCCTGATTTATAAATTATAAATATTAAGCGATTTTTTTCTTCTATCGGACTTTTTAAGCGTAACTCAAAACGTATACAATACTTAATTTACAAGGGAAGTAGAAGGTCAATCACAAGTGTCTTTTTGTCAGTGCCTAACGAAAAGAAGACGCTTAAAACTCCAAATATAATAAGCAATGGAAGTTATCGACCGTGATCTATCCCAGTTACCAGAATTGAAACACAAAATTGTATATGTTGCTGATTCGAAATTGTCTGCGTACATCTGATATATTTTTGTATCTTTCACTCCGCGGCCATCATCTACATCCCCCGTCACAGCAGCTGGGTGCGGGGTGGGGGGGGGGGGGGCGGAGGGCAGTGGCGGTGGCATCCTCAGTCGGGCACGTTTATGGAGCTGTTTACCCGGCGCGCCTCGTTTGTCCGACGGCGATCTATTGGCCCGTCTGCGGCGGCGGCGCGGTCGTGTTGGGAATAGAGCGGCGCGAGGCAAGTCGCCCGTCGCTGATGACCGGCAGCTGAGCGACCGAGTGTTCCGGCTCTGCTCGGCTCCGCGGCCGGACGGTGGCGGATAAAAAACAGCCCCAACGAGCAGAGACAGAGTGACGTGGCTTATCAGAGACAGACAGAAGGTTGGAGGGCGGTGGAGTGGGTGAAGACTGAAGAGAGTAGGAAAAGTTAGAGTGGAAAGACTCGTCGTCCATGGCTCGTTTCATTGTTCAAACAGCGTGTGAAAAATTTATCAGAGTGATATCGTAATCGAGTTGGTAGCACGTGCCGCGTAGTCCTACATAGCTTACCGGATAATTTACTTCATTCAAATTATTTTCAAACTGTCCAAGTGCACTCGACACTAAAATATAAATTTCCATTCAAACATTACATTTTCGTTGGAATTTAAAATCAAATGTATCTTGTAACTCTCCGGGATGGGATGGATGCTCGAAGAGCTGTCCCGCTGGGCACCAGTGCATTGCGGTACAGTATCCTTGGGTCGAAGATAACCGCAGCTTCCCAGCCTAACCGGAACTGAAAAAGATAGTCTTTTGTGGCAGCTTAGTATTAGCCATTTGACGTTTTATGTCGATTGCCTACTAAACTAGACAGGTTTTACTAGTCAATTTGTAATTAGTTGTCGAACTTATATCCGCTGTGGATCGCATTGTTGCAATGACCTTTCAATATTACCACCAGTGAATGCAGTCCGAATGCGACTTTTCTGCACAATTCTGTTCCATCAACCGCTTCCACGATTTCGGTAGCACATGTTCACGACCTGAATATGATCATCTCGCTAAACATGGGTGTCGTTTTCTATAGGCCTGGTAGGGCTAGGGCCCTACCAATAATGCCAGATTTTAACATTAGGCCTATGGCGTTGCATGGCAAGAATGATCTCACAATCTATAAACCTAGCATTGGAGCCCTACCAATCATTTCCAGGACACATCGCCCCTGTCGCTAAGGTCTGCATGCTTGCGTGCGTGAGACGCTGGTGTCTCACTGGCGCTGTCTCTTGCCGCAGGACACGCTGTGCGGAAAGCGGCGTCAGCCACTGCACTACAGTACGAACCACTCACTGCCGCCACCCTCCCAGCAGCATATCAACACCAACTCCACCCAGGAGACGCTGACCGGCCGGCGCACGGCCAGCGCCGTCGGCTCGGCGCGCCGCGCGGCCAGCCGCAGTCCGCTGCTGGTGAAGGCAGCGGCGGCGGCGCCGGCGCCGGCGCCGGCGCAGACGACCGGCAACGGACGCACGCTGCACCCACCGCCGGCGGTCACCGAGACGGCCGCGCTCACAGCCAACGGCTGCACCTCAGAGACCAGGGTGTGAGCTGTGAAGTGGGGGGATAAGTCAGACAGAGACCGGGGTGAGGTGTGGAGTGTGGGGATAAGTCAGACAGAGACCGGGGGTGAGGTGTGGAGTGGGGGGATAAGTCAGAGACCAGGGTATCAAGCGTGATGTGTGAAAGCACGCCAGGGTGTAAAGCGAGGTATATTGGAAGCAAGACAGAGACCAGGACCGTGTAAAACCCAAATGTGTGAGCATCACAGACCTAGTGTGTATGTGGGGGGAGGACACGCCAGAGACCAGGGTGTAAAACCCAATGTGCGAAAATCACAGACCTCGTGTGTGTGGGGGGGGGGGGACACGCTAGAGACCAGGATGTACATAACACGCGACGCGCGGTAATCATGGAGCACTTACAATCGGCTTGTGAAACTTGATGTGTGAATTGTGAGCTGAAGGGATACTTTATGGATCAGGGTGTGCGATGTGCAGGATAGTATGAACTTGATCGATCAGTGTCAAGCGTGCGATGGGCGATCTGAACTAAAAAAGCACATCGAAATCCAGGGTGTAAGTTGATAGACATGTTTGAATGGGATGAGATGAGAACTGCTCACGGCAAATCATCTGTGGCAGCGATGCTGGTAACGGCTGTGTCCCGACCGCAGATGACAGAACACTAACTGGAAATAACCTATCCATATCAGGGCTCATCATGGCTGCTTCACACTCTGAAGGCCTCTCAACCTTAGCCCATGACAAGCCCCATAGACAACCGGCCAAGCCATAGCCTGCTAGCCCGTTAGTATGGGATCAATCATATAGACATGTCTAGGCACTCTGCTTTACTAATACCTCAAAGGCATTTTCTTGCAAGACTATGGATTAAATGTTCCGTAAAATCATGCTAACTTATTACATACTTTGGCTGCCGTATTTTGTATTATATGAGTATTTACATCATACAAATGCCCAGCATTCATATATGGAAAATATTTTTTTTTCAAGATCCTTTGCAGTCTGTTGCGCCGCATGCAAGTATTCGTTGCATTTACTTGCCACAGAAAAATGCAAAACAAAATGTTTGAGTTTTAAATGTTTGGAAAAAATGTATAGTGGAATAACAAAGGAATTGTTCTATGTGCACCGGTACAGAACTCATTTAAATACCTAAACGAAGTGGCCTGCCTTCAGCGAAGCGGTTCTCTTATAATAGGCACATAATGTCAGCATGGCACCTGCCATTATCAAACAGGGTAATAATAACGCTGAAGACATGACTTTCAAACATGGCATGATGGTGACATACATGGTTCATAAAGGCACGACATAAACTGGGTAGGTGTGAAGTTGAGTAATATCTCTAGTCCGCTATCTTCATAACTATTTTTCATTCCAATTTGACAAAAACGACAATGGATTCTCAAACAGAAGTATGTGGGCGTCCACCTTAGGAATTACTTATCCACTTTAGCACAGTCATTTTTTTGTTGTAAAATGTAAAGCTCATTGTCATACCGCCATTGTTATTCATGAGTCTCCTGGATTGAAAGCGAAGCGTCTCATGAGGGTCCCGCATGGGAACATCACATTAGAAGTACCGCAGCGGAGCCGCGATTCTTCAGGCCTCAGTTGACAGCTTTAGCACCATTCTCCCTCGCCGCCGAGTTGGCGAATCTGGGCTCGCTTTTGACCAGCGGGAGAATAATGGCGACGGCCGGACAGCCGGCGGCATAAGAAATTAAACATCGACCCGCCAGCCCGCCAGACCTATCGCAGCGCCCCGTCCCTCAAGTTCAGAGGTGACATCGGGTCACCGGTGACGGTCCATCGATCACTTTGTCAAACGTGAAACGGACGGTCGCGCAGCGCATCAAACAGATCCCCCCCCCCCCCCCCCACACACACACACACAAACACGCACACACACATGAATGACTGCATGTTACGAAAGGGAAATCGGGTCAATGTAATATGGTTGACGTCAAATGGTCTACGTTTCTGTTGTCACTGGCGAACGCCGCTGGCCGGTCTGTGTCCGTCACCGACGGCGAACTTCGCCGTGGGACTTCGCTGTGGCTCTCGCTGCGTCTGGAGGCCACCTCTCGCTGTGCTGTGTGCAGCGCTGGCTGGTGGCTGGGCTGTGCCGCACGATATATGAGCTCTGACACCGGGATTGGGGAGAGTGCCGATGTCAGGGGCCAGGGTATCGTGCAACGACCGCGCTGTTTCCTGTACGGAGTCGGTCGAACCGGGGAGCCCGCGAAGGGTCGGGCTGGAAAACTGATGTGATCTGAGCGATGTACATTATTTGAGTAATGTGCGTTATTTGTAAATAGGGGACTGTTTGACAATCTTGCTGGCTTGTGTACATGCGCGGAAACGGGTGTGCTTGTATTGCTCTGAATGGTTGTCATGTTGTTGCTTGTGCAATTTGCGAGTTTGTATCGACTCGGGAGCATCCATGTATGTTGCGCCCATCGTTCGCTGACCTGTCCCTCTCCGTCGACTAGACCCGTTCTATGGGGACTTGCACCGTTTAAAAAAGATAATAAATAAATAAACATAGTTGTTCTGACGAGTGAAACCTGCCTTTAACTATCTGAAATGGAGTAAACTAAGACCTGCTCTGCCTGCTCTGATATAGAATATACGAGTAGATATAAACTGGTCTCATGAGCACATGCATCAAGCTGAAAATATTCCAAAGTTCCAGGATGTGTCAGTGTGTCAACAATCTAGAAGCATATATTATACTCCCTCGAAATGTTATTTTCAGTGGAATGTTTAGTTTGTTACACCTGGCATTTATGGAACACGCAGATATAAACGTGTTCCATAAATGCCACACATTCCATAAATGAACATTTATGGAACTCGTAGATATAAACTGGTCTCATGAGCACATGCCTCAAGCTGAAGATATTCTAAAGTGCTAGGATTGTCAGGGTGTTGTCAACAATCTACAAGCATATATTATACTCCCTCGAAATGTTATTTTCAGTGGCATGTTTAGTTTGTTACACCTGACATTTATGGAACACAACGTTGCTAGAATTCGACATTGAACTCCACTCGAGGTCCATGCATTGGCACCAAACATGGCGCATATTTCCCCTATAGTATGGCAATAACACTGTAGTGAATTTTCCTTTGAGATGAAAACCGGTAGCAAACGGATTTTGGCGACCGGCGCACACAATTATCCGTTGGATGGCAGCACTATTACAGCACTGCGTTTTCGGTATTGGTCGAATGAACACAGGAAAAGTGAGGTGTGGAGAAATGTCGCCAGTGGAGAACGGGTTAGTGAAAAATTGAACTCGCATTTAAAAGTTGTTGCTGCTATGCATTATACTGTGCTATTTTATTATGGTTTTCTTACGCTTCTTGAGAGAAAAACTTGCATACATGCACTCCCGACTGCCCCTGACAGCCAATATGCAGACATGCGACCATTTCATTAGATGATGATGATGGTGATGATGATGATGATGATGATGATGATGATGATAAGGGTTAACGCGCATCGTAATATGTCGGCCATCATTTCATTAGACGAAAAATTAAATGCGCAATACCGTAATGTGTCTATGACGTCACACGACGCATTGAGACCCCTATTGCCTTCTCACGCCGACCGAGGCGCATCCACATGCTAATTAATTCCTTGCTAATTCACTGTGTGTGTGACCACTCTGATAAAAATGGCATGCACCGTTTCCAAATATGAGGGCACTATGCCGTATTCTCGACAATGACTGAACTGTTACTGAAATGTGTGATCGTTTTCCAAAATCAACCTAAAAAATGTATTCAGCTATGGGCTTCATTCATTTACCTTTTGTCAGGGTTGATGCAGGGTGCTGTGAAGCTGGTGACCTTTGCGTTAGGGTGGCGAACTGAACGGAAACGAGTTTCAGCGTTTCGTTCTGGTCTGGAGATCTACGGTGCCTCTGGCTCCGCTATACGGGTTTCAGCGTTTCGTTCTGGTCTGGAGATCTACGGTGCCTCTGGCTCCGCTATACGGGTTTCAGCGTTTCGTTCTGGTCTGAAGATGTACGGTGCCTCTGGCTCCGCTATAGCGTGTCGCGCGTTTTTAAAAATGACTGTCGATATTTTCGCAGAGCCGTTTTAGACTGTTATTAGTCACGTTTTGCCTCGTAAGTCCCACATTGACGGCTTGAAAATAAGTATAAATGAATAGAAAGTAAACAATACAAAGCAACCAGCAGTTATCAACACCTGCCGATGATCACTATCAACGGTTAGTAACTTTGCATTTTGTGTGTAATGGTACCGGGTCCTCGGCCCGATGCGACTGTCGTCGTGTACCGTTGGGGTCCCTTACGTGTACCGTTGGGGTCCCTTACGCCGACACAAGCGGGAGAACCGAATTACTTAGCCAAAAGCCAGACTCAAACCCGAAACCCACAGATTCGGAGCCTGACGCTCTACCAACTGAGCTATCCGGGTCCGTGAACTTCCCAGTATGAGAGTTCAGAACATCACAGTTCAGACCTCACTTCGCCCAGCGTGTATTGTTTCTTTTATCACAAGCATACATAAACATGCATACGACGCTTGGCGAGCACCTTCCAGGCACGAATGAGGATGCCTCACCAAAATATGACGATACAAGAATAATTATATTCAAGATGAGATATGTAACGTCACAGTTCGCTCGTCAGATTCATGTTACCGATAGCTGAGTTAAGAGCATCTGAATGTGGTCAGCACAGCAAGACATAGCCATACAGTTAAAACTGATTCCACATGTTATTCGAAGACATGCTCACTGTTCTTCCTGCGGTGGTCTCAATGTCTTAACAACTATTCTAACCAAACGCACTCGACCAGTCTCGTCGAAAAACACAGACAGTAAACATAGCAAATATACGATGTCACATATTACTGAAATTCACCCAAAACACAGCCAGATCCCTTGTTCCACGGGACACTGAGTTTCACGTTCTAGATTCTGGCATTGCTGCATTGATCATCACTCATGGAAGCACTATATCTCTTCTCATGGAAGCACTAAGCACTACTCATGGAAGCACTATGTATGGCGCCTCATCCACACCGTCCCTGACCATCCTTCCGCCACAGGAACTCAAGGCACCACCCCTAACCGCGCCACATCCACCGTCTCCTCCTCTCCTTCCCAGCAACACCCTTACTCACCAAGCTCAGCACCCCAAATTTCTCCTTGCGTCTCCGTGCCTCACCCCCCCCCCCCCTCCCCGGCTATCACCTCACCCCCCGACTATCACCTCAGTTCGTTCCCATTCGGCCTTTCCCTCTCCCTGCCCAGGAGGAACATGGGTTCCCTGCGTCGGTGGCGGCGGCGCTTCTCTTTAACATCGGGGTCGGCAGGCGCTGTGGGCGCTTCTTCCGTCTTGTCCCGTCGCCGGCGGACGGAACGGAACTCTCCTCGGCGAATCCCGGCGAGTAGAGTGTCCACCAAACCGTCCTCCAGCTCCGAGGAGGAGGAGTTGGGGCTGGTGCGGCCGTCGGCCTCATCCCGCCACGACCCCTTACCGCCCCCGCCGCCGCCGCCGCTGCCGCCCTGAGAGGAGTTGGTCTCGCCCTCAAACAGTGCACGACCTCTTACCGAGGAGTTCTCGGCTGCCGCGGCTGCCGCCACAGCAGCAGCAGCCGCCTGCGTCCGCTCCTCTTCACGCCGCTTCTGTCGATCCTCGTCCTGGTGTCGCTTCTCGTTGTCCTGAGGGAGGACGGGATGGTATGGGTCAGTTCGATCCTAGTCCTGGTGTCGCTTCTCGTTGTCCTGAGGGAGGACGGGGTGGTATGGGTCAGTTCAATCCTCGTCCTGGTGTCGCTTCTCGTTGTCCTGAGGGAGGACGGGATGGTATGGGTCAGTTCGATCCTCGTCCTGGTGTCGTTTCTAGTTGTCCTGAGGGAGGACGGGGTGGTATGGGTCAGTTCGATCCTAGTCCTGGGGTCGCCTCTCGTTGTCCTGCGGGAGGACGGGGTGGTATGGGTCAGTTCGATCCTCGTCCTGGTGTCGTTTCTCGTTGTCCTGAGGGAGGACGGGGTGGTATGGGTCAGTTCGATCCTAGTCCTGGGGTCGCCTCTCGTTGTCCTGCGGGAGGACGGGGTGGTATGGGTCAGTTCGATCCTAGTCCTGGGGTCGCTTCCCGTTGTCCTGCGGGAGGACGGGGTGGTATGGGTCAGCTATGAAACACGAGGCGGGATAGGAGAGAGATAGGAGCCGCGACTGATCCGCGCAGGTAGAGGGTAAATGGGGAACGAAAACATTCAAGGTGCGAAATGTTAGTCTGGCGCCCTAATAATAAGGGTTTCTCTTGGAAAGTGTCAAACTCATACGGTCACACCGCAAATAAAAGATAAATGTACTTATCATCCGTAGAGTTTTACTCATAGACCTCGCCAGCTAAGATGTTCTTCTTCGATAGTCTGTGCACGGGTTATACGACCAGTATCACGGGTCACAAGACCAATGGCACGGGTCACACTACCAGTGTCACGGGTCACACGAACAGGATCACGGGTCACACTACCAGTGTCACGGGTCACACGAACAGGGTCACGGGTCATACTACCAGTGTCACGGGTCACACGAACAGGGTCACGGGTCATACTACCAGTGTCACGAGTCACATGACCAGTGTCACGGGTCACACGAACAGGATCACGGGTCACACTACGAGTGTCACGGGTCACACGAACAGGTTCACGGGTCATACTACCAGTGTCACGGGTCACACGAACAGGGTCACGGGTCATACTACTAGTGTCACGGGTCACAAGACCAGTGTCACAGGTCACACGAACAGTGTCACGGGTCACACTACCAGTGTCACGGGTCACACGAACAGGTTCACGGGTCATACTACCAGTGTCACGGGTCACACGAACAGGGTCACGGGTCATACTACCAGTGTCACGGGTCACAAGACCAGTGTCACAGGTCACCCGAACAGGGTCACGGGTCACACTACCAGTGTCACGGGTCACAAGACCAGTGTCACAGGTCACCCGAACAGGGTCACGGGTCACACGAACAGGGTCACGGGTCATACTACCAGTGTCACGGGTCACAAGACCAGTGTCACAGGTCACACGAACAAGATCACGGGTCACAGGACCGTCGTAATGGAAGGCGTAGGCCGCCTTACCTTGCGAACGACTTCAATCTTGCGTATGAGCCCATCGAACAGTCTGAGACAGCTCTCGACGGTGAACGTGTCCTCGTCTTCGCAGAAGTTCTGTGCCAGTCGCGTCTGACAGCGACCCAGCTCGGCCATCTGGATAGCCAGGTCAGCCACCTGCCGCTCCGCCGTGCTGAGAAACTCTGAAAACGATAGGACAAGCGCGAGGCCACGGTTAGCGTGGGTGGTGACGATCGCGAGGTCGTGGGTTCGATTCCCTCGGCCTGTAAATTGTATTTCCATTTTACTCTCTTGCTTCATTATGCTTAGATCGCAATACTGCAAAACCGATACTGAGTTTGCACATTTAAGAATGTGCTATTCAGTCACATATTTTGATTTCGGCCCATACTACCGTTCTCCGGCAGCAGCACATGTTAGCTGTTAAGTGCTGACCTCCCAGTCCATGTCCATGTCGGCGGTGGGGTGCTGACCTCTCACCTAAACTCAGCACCTCAATACCTGACCCGCGTCGCCGACCCCAGCAGACACATACCTTTGAACTGTTTCTTCACCTCTGTGGGCGCGGACTCGCACTGCGTCTTGAGTCGGGTCACGGTCTGCGACAGGTTATTGATGTCGGACATCAGCACGTCCAGAGAGGTCCTGAGGGAGGAGCCAGACCCGTCGCCGTCAGCCACGCCCTCCCTCCCTCTCTGCCGTGGATCTACTGAACAGCTGATCTACTGATCAGCTGATACTACAGCTGATCTACATCTACTGAACAGAATACACAGTCCAGTAAGGAGCCGTGGTCTGCTGAATAGACCATCAGGCGATTGTATTGAGCAGCAACAGCTCTAACACGTAGCCTTTCGCTGCAGACATCCGTCCATGTATCGTCAACACAAATAAGCACCATTACTTAAACAAAAAAGGGTCATTGTAATTCTTGGGGAATGTTTAATTGGACTCCATAAGCTGAAACGGATGTCGTGCAGTTACATTTCCAAGCAGTCAAGTATTGTCGAACCCGATCGAAATTCATGCCATAGACGTTCATTAAGGACCCAGAAGAGTTATGTTCTATTCTAGTTATGTTCTAAGGTATTGGTATTCAAATGCTAAACAACCCAGTAGACATTGGCTTCAAAACTCCCAGCCAACCGGACTTTCTTGCTTCTTAGCACTCAATAATATTAAGTATGTTTTCGCATCACGCATAAGTTAATGCACGTTTCAGTCGAACCTTGTGGCCGATCTCTGATGCTCTTTCTTACTCAGCCATGGCAGTACAAATAAAGACCTTCGAATGCGAAATCGCTCCCATTAGCTAGGCAGTGAGAGCACAGTCCACTCACCTGGCTGCTTCGTGGATGAGCTGGAAGTCCTCGGTGAACTCGAGGGCCACGCTGTTCTGAGTCTCAGCCACCTCGGTAATGTAGTGTAGCAGCGTCATACGAGGCTTGTTGGCCCTCGTCTCGATCAGCTTCGGCAGGGTGCTCAAACGGAAACCCATGGCGTTCCCGGCGTAGCTTCCCTGCCGAGTGACAGTATAAACACACATTCAATAATACAGTACACAGTCTACGGAGTCAATAATACAGTAAACAGTCTACGGAGTCAATAATATCAGTAATTAACATCACACTCAGTTTCAGTTTAGTTTCAGTTTATTACGATAATCACCAACGGGTATAAATACCCACTGACAGGTGAAGTCATAAGAGCTAAAAACAATCATAAGAGTTAAAAACAAAATATGGTGTTAAACAAGTTACAAACACTCGGAATTTGCTGCTCGCTTCACCGCCGCCCTACAGGCGTTCAGACAAGTTTCCAGCGATTATGGTGAAGGGCGTGTGCAAGCGAATGCCACATGTTCGCACTGCTGTTGCGTTTGAGGGCAACGAGGCACATTGAGAGGTGAAAGGTCGTTTACTGTGAACAAATGTATCCACGCGGCAAGCGTTGTGACGCAGCAGTACCTCTGCTGAGCCGGTCGCAAGTTACACGACGTCACGATTATATGATCGTACTGGTTAGCAGATGACATTGAGCACTGCAACGCGAAGTAGAAGAAAGAGGATATCAAGCTAAAAACCATACCACGTAGATACCTCATCAGGAACGAAACTTCTGGGATTCAGTATCCGCCTCAGACGAACTCAATGAATGATACTCAAAGTTATATCGCTTCCGTTCAACTTTGTTTTCCTTTATCAACACTTCGCAGCACGATGGAGTCACTTATGACTTAAATTATTTGACCGACTATGAGATAACTCACCGAATTGAGGAAGTTCCCGACCTGGAGCACCAGGATCAAAAACTGCTTCAGACTCTCTGACGTAAGTATTTGCTCGCAGGAAGTTACGAGGGCTTTAATCTTCGGTCGCAAACTTTCCATTGATGGCTTGAAGTCAGCCTCCTGAAATCAGCACCACACCACGATGAACACAACCACATATCGCCACATTCGACACTCCTAAATACAGTCCCACGCGGCCGCACCATAATCCCAGAATAAATGTCCTTATAATGAATGCACACCCGACATTAAACAACACGTTAAAGGCAAATATCCGCACAATGGGAGAGGCGGGGCTCTGAAATCCTCATAATAGCCCATAACGAGCGGTCCGCGCCACATTAGCATCAGTGAGCCGTACATTTGGAATAATTAGCGGCCTGGCTCCCAGTGGCTGGGCCGTGGCGGCCGACATAGTACCACCAAAACGGCCACCGACCAATTACGTGGCCACGGTACAGCGCCAGTCTGTGAGCGCATCCGCAGCCGGCCTGCAACCAAGATGCCTGCAACCATTGCAGATTGTGCTGCTACACAGTGACGCAGTCCACTGTGATAGTGCAAGGACTTGCAGAGGAATTAAAAGCTCAGCCGAAATGTAATTAATCAATTCTTTCATGTGGTAAATTACTGTCTGGCTTACACTTTCAGAAGCGGAAGTTCTGGCAACTTGTTTATAATGAACTTGGCAAATTGGGTACGATCGTGCTTTGAACATTAACATTATTCCTTGCGGGCGGCTAGAATTACGTTAACGTGGGGGGGGGGGCAAAAATCATTCGATTCGTCATCAAAAGATCTTTCTTTCTGAACCCCGAAATTTCTTTTGTGTTAAAAAATGGGGGACCAGGGGACAAAAAAAATACGAGAATTTTGGGTGTTTTTTGATTGGTCATTGTGGTCATATGGTTCGAACGATTTTCATGCAACAAACATTTTTGAGCTTGAAATGTACTGGTCTTCAACATATCAAAAGACAAGCACCAAAATTAAAAATCATAGACGTATTCAGGGGATTTAAATGGGGGCATTTTCTGAGAACAAATTTGTGCTGTTCGTGATTGTTTGGGACGATATGAACGTCACATGTGAACATTATTTGCTGTAATTTGTTAAATGTAATATATTGCGCATAGACGGATCCAGGTAAACAACGTGCGGGGGAGGGAGGGAGGGGGGCACCATGCGCATAACGATTTGTATCATCTTACTAATTTGAAGTTGGACCTAATTTGAGGGAGGGTATCGCCTCACGTTGTTTGTACCTGAGTGCGCCTCTGCCAAAAATATGTGCAATCCCGGTATTTATGATGCATATTGCAATGCAAATATTTCTGACGCATTTATTGCACCGCAAACTACAAAGGAAGTATGCGCCGCAAAACCGCATTCGTAACACCCTCCCCTAAACAAGAGCCTGGCACCGCCTGTGCTCGGGCGATTTTTTTTCAAAATTTTGACAACATGCGCTATTCAATTTTGGGAAAGTCAGAAAATTTAAAGACTCTAGTTCCAGTAGTTTAGGAGCAGCATGCGAAAAGCCACCGGGATAGGCAGAATCTGACCTCCCCCCGCAAGGAATAAGGTCAAACATATTTCCAGGAATCCAGTAATTGCTTAACCCTATTTGTAACAGGCTCCTGGCTACCCCTATTTGTAACAGGGGCGGATCCCCCCCCCCCCCCCCCCGAGATCTCGAGATCTCCCCGTCCGATTTTCACAAATCAAACGGTGTTTGATTCCCCTCAATACCATCTACATTTATAAAAAATCCCAAAAAATCGACATTTTTGATAGGGGGCAACAGGGGGCAAAAACTACAAATTTTAGAGGTATTTGTGATCCAGCACAGCTGTCATGTTTATCAACCAATTTTAACGCAACCAATGGGAATCGATAGAGATTGTATTGGAAATTGATATATGGCGGTGGCTTGTGAAAATGCAAAAATCATAGGCGTGTGCAGGTCACTCAATATGGGGTGAAGTAAATGCGTAATAAAACCATTTTTTGATGTTTTTTGATAAATGAAATCGTGTCTTATTGCGACATTATAAAAACAGTTACAAAACTTCTTTTTTTGCCATAGGCGGTACCAGGTTAGTGAAAAAGAGAGGTCAAATAGGACAAATATTAACCGCAGGCAATTTGCAACACAGCACTGTAAATACGTTACTGATTGTAGATAGTTCCTTTTTGCATGTTGTACTTCATCATAGGTGTATCCAGGATCAAAACTGGGGAGGCGCAAGACCTTTTGATAGGTATATTATCCGCTAATATGATACTAACTAGTCAACAGTGACTATTTCACTTGCAAACTTCAATTCACATTGCTTACCCCCTTTTTACCCTTCCTGGACTCGCCTATTATCTTATAATCGTTCGTAGAGTACCCTGTGGTGCATGTTTCATCCGAAAACTGCAGTATGTTATGTCATTGTAGGCCCATGCATCTTAGTTTCCTTGCAATAATATGACCCCCTTTCTTCCATTCCTGAGCAAGCCTCTGCAAAAAAGACGTCATTCCCTCTCCTGTCCTCATATGTGCATATATCATTATAAAATAACCCTCTATTACGTCGTAGTCGCTGGAATATCGTCATCACCATGCCAGTCCCCCCCCCCCTTTCATGTGCCTGAACACGCCCCTGAAACTCTATATGTAATACATTATGAAAATAATGGAACAAGAATCTATCTTTTACATCTTGATAGCTATAAATGGCCCTTGCATTCTCTATTGGCTTCCCGCCAAGCATTGAATACTTCCTAGAAACCTCCCCTTGTCAAGCCCCTGAAACCGCCTCTGCCATGACATTTTTATGATATTTCATTAACATCAACTAATTTGCACTTGCTTCAATCACCGTAAACTGATGTAACTCCTTTATACTTTAGGCAGTTAGGAAGAAACCATGAAGATCACATTTCCGTATTATCGCCAAATGTCGCCGCTGATTCCTCCCAAAAACGTGCCCTGGCTCTGTTCAGGTTAAGAACTCGAAATTTTGACACCGAATGTGAAAAGCGATTTTGGGAAAAGTCCCAAAATTTCATGGACCTGCTCCCAGCCGTTCTGGAGATATCTGCGAAAAACATGAGGGGGGGGGGGGGCGGAATCCGCCCCCCCCCCCTGTTACAAATAGGGTTAAGAGGTCTAAGCGCAGAAGTTAGAAGTCTGCAGACCGTGAACAAAGCCGTTTCGCGTATGAAGCCATCCAGAGGTACAGCACATCCAGGGGTGACGGGGTACAGACCGACTGCCCTCTCCTCCCCTTCATCCAGGGATACAGTACATCCAGGGGTGACGGGGTACAGACTGACTGCCCTCTCCTCCCCTTCATCCAGAGGTACAGTACATCCAGGGGTGACGGGGTACAGACTGACTGCCCTCTCCTCCCCTTCATCCAGAGGTACAGTACATCCAGGGGTGACGGGGTACAGACTGACTGCCCTCCTCCCCTTATCCAGAGGTACAGTACATCCAGGGGTGACGGGGTACAGACTAACTGCCCTCTCCTCCCCTTATCCAGAGGTACAGTACATCCAGGGGTGACGGGGTACATACTAACTGCCCTCTCCTCCCCTTATCCAGAGGTACAGTACATCCAGGGGTGACGGGGTACAGACTGACTGCCCTCTCCTCCCCTTCCCTGTGGCTGCTCTACCCCTCTCCTGTCTGCCGACCGCCAGTCTGTCAGATCAAGCCGAGCAGTGTTTTCCGGCGAAATCGCAGCCAGCTCGTGTCAGAAACACTCGCTGTGCTTGTCCTGTCAGCAGCCCACCTGTCAGACACACTCCCACGGTACGGTCGAACTCCTACGGTACGGTCGAACTCCCACGGTACGGTCGAACTCCCACGGTACGGTCGAACTCCCACGGTACGGTCGAACTCCCACGGTACGGTCGAACTCCCACGGTACGGTCGAACTCCCACGGTACGGTCGAACTCCCACGGTACGGGCGAACTCCCACGGTACGGGCGAACTCCCACGGTACGGTCGAACTCCCACGGTACGGTCGAACTCCCACGGTACGGTCGAACTCCCACGGTACGGTCGAACTCCCACGGTACGGGCGAACTCCCACGGTACGGTCGAACAACTCCCACGGTACGGGCGAACTCCCACGGTACGGGCGAACAACTCCCACAGTACGGGCGAACTCCCACGGTACGGGCAAACAATCAATAGGCTGCCTCGCAGTCGCTTCCCCTGAACTCACTGACGGACAGCTTTACGCACGAACGGCTCCGCAAAGCTAATGTCTCTGGAAAACATCCAATCACTCTGCACAGCTAGTTGTATGTGCTTACCTGAAACCGTCCGATGGCAGGGCGATTGGATTGGATGGACGTGTGACTGGATGATTGAGTGGCCATGTGACCGGGTGATTGGGTGGCCATGTGACCGGGTGATTGGGTGGCCATATGACTGGATGATTGAGTGGCCATGTGACCGGGTGATTGGGTGGCCATGTGACCGGGTGATTGGGTGGCCATGTGACTGGATGATTGAGTGGCCATGTGACTGGATGATTGAGTGGCCATGTGATCGGGTGATTGGATGGCCGAGTAACTGGAAGATTGGGTGCTTTGATGATCATTGATCAGGTAACCGGATGATCGGGTGATCGGGTGATTGGTTGGCTGCTTGATCGGGTACCCTGGTGATTGGGTGATTGAGTGGCTAAGTAACCGCCTGATGGTGTGATCGTCACTCACCAGTAGCATGAGCTCGACTCGCAGCTGGAAGGAGGGTACCTTGGACAGGGTCAGGTAGTACCGCTCGGCCTGCCCCAGCTGCTCCGGCGGGCCCTCGTTTGACGTCACCATCGCTACCTGGCGGACACAACGGGAACACTGTCAGTGTAGACAACATGGGCAACACGGAACCCATGGTCAGTAGTAGTACGGATAACACGGACAATAAGGATGACACGAAGTCACGGACAACGCGGACAACACGGACACCACAGTCAACACGGCCAACACGATTAACACGGTAAACACGGGCAACACGGACAGCACCGACAACCTGGTCAACACGGGCAACATGGAAACAACTGTCAACTCGGACAACACAGGCAACTCGGACAACCTGGTCAACACACTAAACACGGTCAACACGGTCAACACGGTCAACACAGGCAACACAGGCAACACAGTTAACACAGTCAACATGGACAACACGGTCAACACGGTCAACACAAACAACACGGGCAACACGGGAAACACGGGAAACACGGGCAAACAACACGGGCAAACAACACGGGCAACACGGGCAAACAACACGGGCAAACAACACGGGCAAACAACACGGCCACCTCCTCTGACACACACCTCACCCTCCTTTGACACGAACCTCACCCTCCTCTGACACCCACCTCACCCTCATCTGACACACACCGCGCCATCCTGACACACCCTCACCCTCCTTTGACACGAACCTCACCCTCCTCGGGCATGATCCTCATGAGGGCGCGCAGGTGCTCTGTTCCCACATCCGCCGCCTTGCCCCTTTTGATTAGCTGAATAATCTCCTCATTCGTCTTCCGCAACTGCTTCAGACCGATGTTGATGTTGAGGGAGCGCTTGCCGTCGAGCAAGTTGATCTCCTCCACCGACTTCTTCTTTTCAACGGCGGCCTTGGTGGAGCGCTGCGTCACCTTCTGGGCGAACAGCGTCTCCAGACTCTCGTAATCGACCGTGGTCGGCGAGAGCAAGTCCCCAGGAACTGTCTGCCACATGGAGTTACCTGGCCAACAGCAGAGGAGGTTAGGGGTGGCACCAGTCACACAGGTCACGCAGGGACGAGTAGGGGGTGCTACTGGTCAGTGGTCACAGCAACAGAATTAAGGGCCCCTTGCCAGCGGTGCATAGTCTAAATCAGCACTCCTGGGACAGTCACAGCGGGTTGTGCACGTGCAGGCCATCTTGTTCCTACTTCTTTGTTCAACTTTCCAGGAACGACGGTGGCCTGTAGTAAACTGCGCGAGCCTCGAGAATGTTGTGCGGTAATCCAATTTCGTCCAGTACCGTCGACCAGGCTGTTGGACAAACAGTGACTCCCAATGCCAAATACACTGCGCTGCGGGCAATGTAAACCGGTGTCCCAAAGCCACCACACGTCGACTGCATACAGGAGCTCGTCTGAGCGTGACCTGTGTATGCGCTGTCGAAGTCAGAGCGCTGGCAGCGGTAACAGCGGCCAGCGTCAGCTAGGGGGACGTGACTGAAATGTGGCCGACTGGCCAGGGTTTAACGGTGATGAGAAATTCACTCAACGGAGAATATGCATTGACGTCGGTGTGCTGCTTGACAACGGTGGTGTAAACAGCTCCGGTTGATAGAAACATGATTGCACTGATGTAAATTGCTAAAGAGCAGCAACACGTTGTCATTAAAGGAAATAGTTCACCTTGGAAAATTTTCCCAAACACTATTTGATTATATTTTTGCATACAATCTCTTTTTATATTTTCAAAACTGGCCTTATATCGCGACGATTCAGGACAGAAGGCCGTAAATTATTATTGTTTATCAAAACTATAACTAATGTTGAAGGTGAACTATTTCCTTTAAGAACGTATGACAATATAAGACGATAGGGAGACTGGAAATCGGCTGTGTCTGGTATCATGAACAGCAAAACTCTAAGGCACTGAAAGATCAATCGAGTTGCCATGAAGGAGGCGCAGTGAGCCATACAAATTGTATACAGAGAACAATATTAAATAGATATCGAGCGTTACAAAATACAATTCAAGATAGTGCAAATTGAAAGTGAGATTGTGCGATTGTTACTTCTGCCAAGAGTAAAATGTGCAACATGCAATTCACCTAGGCAAAGTGTGAAACACTATAAGGAGGATTATTCACTATATAGGAGTATTTTAGGAGCATTTTGCTCTAGGTCTTACATCAGACATCCTGTATCAAGTCAGAACTGTGATGCATAGCATCCGTTGTGAATTGACTATGCCAAGCAGGATCAAACAGGCGCAGCGGCAGCCAAGGTATTTTTAGTGTTTTTTTCCTATCGCGAAGCTTTCATCTAAAGAAGTGTGTATAACTGTATCGAGACGCCCTCTAGGAGATCAAAAGGTTTTTGCTCTTCAAAACAAGATAACAAAGCAGACAGGGTCAAAAACTGAAAAGCTCTCGGGTAGTACAATATGAGCTGGAATTGGGTTGCTGTTACCAGCCCGTAACACTGGAAGCGCCAGTGTAGTAATAGCAAAAGAAACAATCCATGGGCCATTGTGGTCAGATATCATCTCACCGTGTTTACCTTTAAAAACACTTCAGAAATGGTTTGACCTACTCAATAACAAACAAAAACAAAATAACGCATCCTTAATGTCATGCTAGTCTTGTAGTATGACAGCAAAAGATTGAACGACACACATTTTTTTTTTTCTCCTGCTGACGCAAAAGTCTTAGCAACCAAAGAAAAGCAACAAGATATCGATTGTTGAGTCGACACTCGACAGCATGGATCAGAACACAATCATACACAAACATTGAAACGCATACATACCTATGGTCCTGTTTGGAACCTTGGCCCAGTTGAGCGTTTTCATCTTGGCCTTGGGCTTCGGCAGCGTTGCGAAGGGATTGAACGGTGGAGCGGCACTCACAGAGTGGGCTGTCCGTGCCTGGATACATCCCGGCATCGGTGGCGGCGGCGGAGGCCCTGACCCCGGCGGAGGGGGAGGGGGAGGGATTCCCTGACCAGGGAGTGGAGGAGGAGGAGGGATTCCGTGGCCAGGGAGTGGGGGGAGGAGGAGGGATTCCGTGGCCAGGGAGTGGAGGAGGAGGATGGATCCCTTGGCCAGGGAGTGGGGGAGGAAGAGGGATTCCCTGGCCAGGGAATGGAGGAGGAGGAGGGATCCCTTGGCCAGGGAGTGGGGGAGGAGGAGGGATTCCGTGGCCAGGGAGTGGGGGAGGAGGAGGGATTCCGTGGCCAGGGAGTGGGGGAGGAGGAGGGATTCCCTGGCCAGGGAATGGAGGAGGAGGAGGGATCCCGTGGCCAGGGAGTGGGGGAGGAGGAGGGATTCCGTGGCCAGGGAGTGGGGGAGGAGGAGGGATTCCGTGGCCAGGGAGTGGGAGAGGAGGAGGGATTCCCTGGCCAGGGAGTGGAGGAGGAGGAGGGATCCCTTGGCCAGGGAGTGGGGGAGGAGGAGGGATTCCTTGACCAGGCAGAGGCGGGGGAGGAGGGATCCCTTGTCCAGACAGCGCAGGAGGTGGAGGGATTCCCTGACCGGGAAGTGGTGGTGGAGGAGGGATCCCACTCCCTCCATCGGTCACCGGCCGTGCCTCCAGACTAGACAGCGGCCCTGATAGCAGCGAAGACGCCACCGAACAATCTGTAGCCGCCGCGGTAAGCACCGACGTCACTGACGACAATTCCGAGGTATCCTCCTCCCTCTGCCGACCTGCAGGCTCCGGGGACGACGATCCTGACGCACTTGGCCGCTGCGCCGGCAGGGAAGAGTGTGGGAACGGTCGCCGACGGAACTCCTGCGCCGGCTGCACCGGGATGGCGAACATGCTCCCCGACAGCGACGACTGAGGGAACGGCCGCGGGTGCCGGAACTGCGCGATTTCATCATCAGTCAGGTCAAAGTCGGGGTCACTCATGACGTCAGCCAGGTCAGGCTGGTCTTCGGCGGAGGAGCGCCGGACGGGCGGCACTTTACTGTCACCACCCCGGAATAGGTCCATCGTACTCCGGCTCAGATGGTACAGCTTCATTTTACCACTCCTCCGACCACGGAGGCTCACCAACAGGTCCGTTTGAGTGTGTCTTGACCTACAGTTGCCCATGCTGGGCGAGGCAGGCGCCGCGGGTGCGGACTCAGATCGTTTCGCGGGTGCTCGGGCCGGTGGACGGGTCGGCTGTGGCGTCTCGGGGGCGGAGTTTCGCGCAGAGCTCGGCTTCTGCACAGCACACACCTCGATTTGACTCTCTAAATCGCGCAATAAGTCGCTGTCCGTCGGAACGTCGCCGCGAGAGTCACTATCGAGTCGACCCAGCGAGCCGCGACTCCCTGAGACGGTCGCCTCGAGCGGTGCGCCGGTGGCCTTGACCTCTGGCTCGACAGGCGACTCGATCCCCGGTCGCCAGGTCTCGTCACTGTCACTCGAGGTGCCGGAAGACGCGCCCGTCGCCGAGCGGCCGAGGCTGCCCCAGAAACGGTCGCTGAAAAAACCCAGACAAACGTGAGCTTCACTGTGGCTTCACGGCCGGTTGAGCTGAGGTCAAACGCAGTCAGCAGAACTAAATATAGCTCAGAATGGTGATAAATATAACTCGGTTTATGTCCGAGGTACCTGCAGCCCACTGAAGGTCAGGTGAGGTCACTGTAACTATCTGCAGGACAACTGAAGTCACTGTAGGTCACATGAGGTCACTGCAACTCACTGTAGGTCAGACAAGGCCACTGTCGCCCACTGCAGGTCAGATAGCGCCACTGTAACTCACTGTAGGTCAAATGAGAGCACTGTAACTCACTATCTGCACATTATGTACTGTAGGACAGGTAAGGTCCCTGCAACTCACTTCAGGTCAGTAAAGGTCACTGTAACTAACTGTAGGTCAGATGAAGTTACTTTAGCTCACTGCAGGTCACTACAACTCACTGTCGGTCACTGTCTGCTGTCCGCTGGCCTGTGGCGAGCTGGTGCGGGACGGGTACGCAGTTGGGTCACCATAGCGGCGGCGGCCGGCGCTGCGTGGCGGGCTCTGACAGCCGGCAAGCTCCATCGCCACCGCCGCCGACCGGCCCCGCTCAGGTGTTTCTACAGGTGCTGACACTCTGCCGGGCGGCCTCAATGCCGTGCCAACCACCCCCCCCCCCCCCCCCCCCACCCACCGGCCGCTGACTCAGTGACACACGCAAAACGATATCGATTGATTGAAGGACGTGACAGCGTGAAACAAGGTCTGTAAACACGTGATGAGTGAGTGTAAGTGAGTGTGAGTGAGTGAGTGAGTGAGTGTAAGTGAGTGTGAGTGAGTGAGTGAGTGAGTGAGTGAGTGAGTGAGTGAGTGAGTGAGTGAGTGAGTGAGTGAGTGAGTGAGTGAGTGAGTGAGTGAGTGAGTGAGTGAGTGAGTGAGTGAGTGAGTGAGTGAGTGAGTAGTGAGTGAGTGAGTGAGTGAGAGTGAGTGAGTGAGTGAGTGAGTGAGTGAGTGAGTGAGTGAGTGAGTGAGTGAGTGAGTGAGTGAGTGAGTGAGTGAGTGAGTGAGTGAGTGAGTGAGTGAGTGAGTGTGAGTGTGAGTGTGAGTGTGAGTGAGTGTGAGTGAGTGTGAGTGAGTGTGAGTGTGAGTGAGTGTGGGGGGGGGGGGGGGGGCTTAAGGGCGCGACGACTGCATGGTCAATTTGCGGTGAGTGTGAGTGAGTGAGTGAGTGAGTGAGTGAGTGAGAGTGAGTGTGAGTGTGAGTGAGTGAGTGAGTGTGAGTGAGTGTGAGTGAGTGAGTGAGTGTGAGTGAGTGAGTGTGAGTGAGTGAGTGTGAGTGAGTGAGTGTGAGTGAGTGAGTGAGTGAGTGAGTGAGTGAGTGAGTGAGTGAGTGAGTGAGTGAGTGAGTGAGTGAGTGAGTGAGTGAGTGAGTGAGTGAGTGAGTGAGTGAGTGAGTGAGTGAGTGAGTGAGTGAGTGAGTGAGTGAGTGAGTGAGTGAGTGAGTGAGTGAGTGAGTGAGTGAGTGAGTGAGTGAGTGAGTGAGTGAGTGAGTGAGTGAGTGAGTGTGAGTGAGTGTGAGTGAGTGTGAGTGAGTGTGAGTGAGTGTGAGTGAGTGTGAGTGAGTGTGAGTGAGTGTGAGTGAGTGTGAGTGAGTGTGAGTGAGTGTGAGTGAGTGTGAGTGAGTGTGAGTGAGTGTGAGTGAGTGTGAGTGAGTGTGAGTGAGTGTGAGTGAGTGTGAGTGAGTGTGAGTGAGTGTGAGTGAGTGTGAGTGAGTGTGAGTGAGTGTGAGTGAGTGTGAGTGTGTGAGTGTGTGAGTATGTGAGTGTGTGAGTATGTGAGTGTGTGAGTGTGTGAGTGTGTGAGTGTGTGAGTGTGAGTGTGTGAGTGTGTGAGTGTGTGAGTGTGTGAGTGTGTGAGTGTGTGAGTGTGTGTGTGTGAGTGTGTGAGTGTGTGAGTGTGTGAGTGTGTGAGTGTGTGAGTGTGTGAGTGTGTGAGTGTGTGAGTGTGTGAGTGTGTGAGTGTGTGAGTGTGTGAGTGTGTGAGTGTGTGAGTGTGTGAGTGTGTGAGTGTGTGAGTGTGTGAGTGTGCGAGTGCGAGTGCGAGTGCGAGTGCGAGTGCGAGTGAGTGCGAGTGCGAGTGCGAGTGCGAGTGCGAGTGCGAGTGCGAGTGCGAGTGCGAGTGCGAGTGCGAGTGCGAGTGCGAGTGCGAGTGCGAGTGCGAGTGCGAGTGCGAGTGCGAGTGCGAGTGAGTGAGTGAGTGAGTGAGTGAGTGAGTGAGTGAGTGAGTGAGTGAGTGAGTGAGTGAGTGAGTGAGTGAGTGAGTGAGTGAGTGAGTGAGTGAGCGGGCGGGCGGGCGGGCGGGCGGGCGGGCGGGCGGGGTGTGTCCTGACCGAATCAGTGCCGGTTGGCTATGGTGTGGCCAACAAACTGGTGCAGCGGCTGGTGTTACGGACTCATACGGAGTATTAAATATTTCATCTCGATGGTTTTACTTGCTGACAAGTGCGTGTGTTCATAAGAGCGGGCCAAACGCCAGACATTCAATGAAAGATGCTCCGGGCGGGGGCGGGGGTGAAGGGACTGCCAACTGAGACATTATGCACAGCATTTGCGGGAGCCCAGGTGACCACAATGCAGTCACAAGTGCCCTCTGCTCATACAAACACGTAGCAGTAACATATGCAAGTTGATGAAGAAGTGGAATTAATCATACCTGTTAAGCTCTCTTGTGTCCACCCTGGCAAGGGCGTCCAGGAATTGTTGCAGATTGCTCTTCAGCTTTCCGTCCATATCCTGTGAAAAATACGTTGCCTATTAGAATGAAATTAAAATCACATCCCGAGATTAACGTGCTGAGTGTTTCCAGTTATCAGATAGTCATATGAGACACTTGCTCTATTTGATTGTTTCGAGCAAATTAATATTCACAGCTCGCAACAAAGCTACAAAGACATTAACAGCTCAACCGGAGAAATCTTAAACACCTTCCGGTGAAAGCTTTGAAGTAATTTATATTATTTTCTTAATTAAAACAAAAGTAAGCATGTAACAACGGAAGGCTTAAATTACATTCCCATTTTCATAGTTCACGGCGTGAACATTGTTTTCCGAACTTCGCACTAAATACCTCACAATCTGCATTATTCACGTACAATTCCGCTTTTCGGCAGTTATTATAATTTCATTTCGGTTTTATATCATTGTATTCAAATATATGCATCACTAAGATTTGGAGAAGTAGCGTAGGCACTTGGCATTCCCAGGATTGATAATTTTGTTACCACTCGAAATAATCTTGTAATAAAGGTTTTATTTTATGTCGTAAAATAAGAATAATAATAAATTCCACGTTAACCATAGTTTCGCTTTTTGATCATAGCAAGTTTGTTATTTTAAGGGGCACTGGTCGGCCATTTCCGACGCTAACAATGACCACCTGCTTATCAGATGCTAAGGGAGGGGAAGCCAACCGATGCCTCCGGCCCTGTCCAACTCTCCACCAGATACCAGGGATGTCCAGCGATGCTGCTGAATCTGTCCAACTGATACCAGCTGACATGGTTGGAGGCCGACCAATGCTGCTGAACCTGTCCAATTGCTACCAGCTACCATGGTTGGAGGCCGACCAATGCTGCTGAATCTGTCCAACTGATACCAGCTGCCATGGTTGGAGGCCGACCAATGCTGTTGAACCTGTCCAACTGCTACCAGCTGACATGGTTGGAGGCCGACCAATGCTGCTGAACCTGTCCAACTGATACCAGCTGCCATGGTTGGAGGCCGACCAATGCTGCTGAATCTGTCCAACTGATACCAGCTGCCATGGTTGGAGGCCGACCAATGCTTCTGAATCTGTCCAACTGATACCAGCTGACATGGTTGGAGGCCGACCAATGCTGCTGAACCTGTCCAACTGCTACCAGCTGACATGGTTGGAGGCCGACCAATGCTGCTGAACCTGTCCAACTGCTACCAGCTGACATGGTTGGAGGCCGACCAATGCTGCTGAATCTGTCCAACTGCTACCAGCTACCATGGTTGGAGGCCGACCGATGCTGCTGAACCTGTCCAACTGCTACCAGCTACCATGGTTGGAGGCCGACCAATGCTGCTGAACCTGTCCAACTGCTACCAGCTACCATGGTTGGAGGCCGACCGATGCGGTCAGTCCTGTCACCTGCTCAGTTTCTTGCCCATCACCGGCCGCCGGATCTGCCATGTCGAGGCCAGTGGCGAGTCCTGCCACTGGCATCTAGCAGCAAATTAAATTAACTCGCGGTGCAATATATCTCACGGCGGCCAACCTGGCTCAGCGCCCATTAACTCCGTACTAAGCTAAGCTGCAGTAATAGCTACGCGGAAAGCCACAGAGCTTCAAAGCCGGGCGCCCGACCTTATCCCGAACAGGCGTCCGGGGAGCACGGGGCGTATTGTTGCATTGCTTGATGCAATTTATCATCGGGTTTGATCGTATTGGGAGCTTGATTGCCGACTGGATTAAACTAACCGTGCCGGAAAGTAAAAGCCGCCTCTGAAAGATTAATAGCTAGCTCATAATATAGTTTACGGTGTGCACTCCATGCTGGACACTTATGATATAAACCGTCCAATACTGAGAACGATTCCCACGAAACCATGAGACGCTTTTGACACGCGCAACAAACGAAAACAAAACATTAACACAACTGCTGTGCATGGTTCTGCAGATGTTCGATGGCATGGTTCTGCAGATGTTCGATGGCATGTTGTGTGTCGTGTAACCTGTCGTCAATAATACACAATGCACGAAACTAACGCCTTATACCGCGTGTGCAGGCGGCACGCTTTGAAGTGAGAAAGCACCGATGGTAGAAATATATGACACGAACTCCTAAGGTTTGTTAGACCGATGGCGAACCAGTGGTTGCCCGACCCATCATATTGGCGCCATATAACCATATTAGTAAAGTAATTTTGCCATATAACCACTGCTGTGGCGGCGTCCTTCAGCCCCAATTATCATCTCATCCGACCGACCCTGTGCAGCAGTTGGCTGACGATGCCACTGATGACGCCGTTCTTCTCCTGGGAGTGGATGTTAAGCAGGACGTCCCTCTGCACCAGCAGGTCCGTCTCCGTCAGCGGCGGGTCTAGTTGATTCTCCAGGTAATCCAGCAGGCCACTGTCTGAAAGATCAGGTCAGGTCAGGTCAGGTCAGGTCAGGTCAGGTCAGGTCAGGTCAGGTCAGGTCAGGTCAGGTCAGGTCAGGTCAGGTCAGGTCAGGTCAAGTCAGGTCAGTTCAGGTCCGGTCAGGTCAGGTCAGGTTTCCGTTCACTCTTTAGTTACCCCTGTTGGGGTATCTGATGAATATACATAGCACGGCAAACACTAACATCATATCAACTTATAATAATCCATAGCCATGCCAATGTCCCGGGTGCGATCGAGACCGTCCCTTTGAACACGAGAATAATCCAGCTTGCCAGCTACTGCCGGTCATTATCGCCCGAGCTGATAATGTCGGACTGACGTGTCGCCCTAGTTACCTGTGACGTCATATGGGCTACATGTGACGTCATATTGGTTACCTATGACGTCATATTGGTTACACATGACGTTACGTTGGTAGCATGTGACATCACGTCACGGTCACCTATGACGGCATGTACTGGCTACCTGTGACGTCCCGCGGCTACCTGTGACGTCACCTGGTTATTTGTGACGTCATGTCGGTTACCTGTGACGTCACGTCGGAGGCGCGCCTTGCTGTCCGGGTCGTCATCGCCCATGATGCCGCAGTTGATGAAGGCCAGCAGTGACGTCATATACTCGCAGTCGTCTGTCTCGCGGAGCTCGGACAGGATAAATGACGTCAGGCTGCCCTGTAACACGTCAGAAAGGCAGTAGTGACGACTTTTGCTCCGTGGATTAGCTAAATCTGGGGAAGATCAAGACCTCTGTTCGGTGTGTTGGCTACAGTTGGCGAGGATGACGGCCTCCTGTTCGGTGTGTTGGCTACAGTTGGGGAGGATGACGACCTCTGTTCGGTGTGTTGGCTACCGTTGGGGAGGATGACGACCTCTGTTCAATGTGTTGGCTACAGTTGGGGAGGATGACGAATTGACGACCTCTGTTCAGTGTGTTGGCTACAGTTGGGGAGGATGACGGCCTCTGTTCCGTGTGTTGGCTACAGTTGGGGAGGATGACGGCCTCCTGTTCGGTGTGTTGGCTACCGTTGGGGAGGATGCCGACCTCTGTTCGGTGTGTTGGCTACCGTTGGGGAGGATGACGACCTCTGTTCAATGTGTTGGCTACAGTTGGGGAGGATGACGAATTGACGACCTCTGTTCAGTGTGTTGGCTACAGTTGGAGAGGATGACGACCTCTGTTCAATGTGTTGGCTACAGTTGGGGAGGATGACGACCTCTGTTCGGTGTGTTAGCTACCGTTGGGGAGGATGACGACCTCTGTTCGGTGTGTTGGCTACCGTTGGGTAAGATCTCGTTGTGTTGGCGATATCGGCCGCCCTCGCAAACACTAGGATAGTTGGATTGTGTCAGGACAATCCGTATCACCGCTTAGATAGTCAGCTCATAGGATATGCGCGCTACACACAACAGCATGCTAGTGTCGTATGCAGTTATGCATGATCCAGTTAGTAATGTCACCCTCGGGTGCTGTTCCCGTTAAGCAAGTGACTGTTGAGCTTCTATCAAGCTGTTCAGATACGGATATTGTCGTTTAGGTTGCATGGCCTTTGTCATATTTCTTAGGTCAAATGTGCACTGTCAGGAGCAAATAAAATGATGAAGATAGCCGATTACAAGTTTAGGAAGCTCCCGAAGTCATGCAATTCAGCGCATTTCATATAAGGCGGCATCATAAAATCGATGCCATAATGGTTATCACAATACATCATACATGGAATTACACTCATTGTACCAATAAACGAGAGCAAACAATGAATATTAACCCTGGTGCATACACGAAACGCACAAGAAAAGAATCACGCATATGTGCGATGCATTTTGTCTGTTTTTATTGGCTACATTTTTTTATTCCGTCTGGGTTTTTTTCATATGCATTTCGACACTCGAGCTTTAAAGCCTGGCCGTAGCAATCAGCTCGGCAGTGGAAGTCCCAGCATGTCTGCTGTTTTCGATAGTCATGACCTCGAATAGACCGATAATTACTGCTGGGTGGCACTGTTCGCTACGGAAATTTGGATCACTGGACAACTGAGAACCTCTGACTCCTGGTAAGAGCTAATCGTCTCTTGAGAGCCTTTAACCTGCTAAAAGACTAACCTCTTAAGAGACTCTGACACGTCGCGAGCCTCTAACCTCTTAAGAGACTGACACGTCGTGAGCATCTAACCTTTTAAGACACTCTGACACGTCGCTAGCCTCTAACCTCTTAAGAGACTCTGACACGTCGCGAGCCTCTAACCTCTTTAGAGATGCTGACACGTCGCGAGCCTCTAACCTCTTAAGATACTCCGACACGTCGCGAGCCTCTAACCTCTTAAGAGACTCTGACACGTCGCGAGCCTCTGAATAGTTTGAAGGACTCTGATCAGTAGGAAAACCTCTGGGTTGTTTGAAAGTCTCTGACGTGCTGAGAGGTAGCCGCGGTTCGCGAGCCTCTGACCTGTTTGGGCGTGACGGCTTGCATGGCCATCTGATGACCCAGTTCGGTCATAGTAACCGCCGACATCAGGTCCAGGATCTGTGTCTTCACCAGAGAACTGCCAGATTTCATTCCTGCAGGGGCACACAGGTCATATTGAGGTCACATTGAGGTCACATTGAGGTCACACTGAGGTCATGCTGAGGTCACGCTGAGGTTATGATGAGGTCATGCTGAGGTCATGCTGAGGTCACGGTGGGATCATGGTGAGGTCATGCTGAGGTCACGCTGAGGTTATGATGAGGTCATGCTGAGGTCATGCTGAGGTCACGGTGGGATCATGGTGAGGTCATACTGAGGTCACAGTGAGGTCATACTGAAGTTACGGCGGGATCATGGTGATGTCATACTGAGGTCATATCGAAGTCATACTGAAGTCATGCTTAGATAGCTGAGGTCATAGTGAAGCCACACTGACAGCACACTGGCAGCAATAAAAATGAGACAAGCGACTTAATAGTCACTGAGCGATAACATTTTCGGCCCTGGATGCTTTAACCCTCGCCCGGGTAGGGGGTGGATTCCACCCTCTCGGTTTTTCTAGAATAACTCGCTTAGTTTCCAACCGATTGCGATGGAACTTTCAGTACCCTACTTTTGAGAAGAAAAAAAACACATACTCTGAAAATTTTGAATTTCTAACCCACGTGACCCGTGACCTATGACCTGTTTCTCAAGGTCATGTCATGCGCAACTGGCGTCCCGCAGTATCGATGCTTGTAACTTGTGCAGTGTCCGAGTGTTTGTTGTTCAGGAGCATATGCACAGGTGTTTCCAGGTGACAGTTGTGGTTTCCACTGAGATTGTGACCTCGATTGACCTTTTCAGAGGTTAACTGAGGTCATTGACCTCCGATGACCTCAGATGACTTTGTTGGGCTTCTAGCGGTTTCTAGGACATTTTGTGACGCTGATTTCAAATTTGGGATCCATTTTACATAATTGTATGTTCCACTGGGGTCATGCACTTCCACAGGTCAACCGAGGTCACTGACCTCAGATGACCTGACATGACCTTTTTGTAATTTGGCAGTTTTTAGGATATTTTGTGACGCTGATTACGAATTTGGCACCCATTAAGCATTATGATATGCTCATTCACGATTCTAGCTCCATAAAATTCAATTTATACGCATTTACAACTTTCACGACTTTTGGGTCATTGACATGACCTCAGAGGTCACCTAATGACCCAAGACCTTAGAATTGGGTATCAGCGGTTTTCTCTCGCCACAAGCAACACGCTCGTCTTTGAATCGAAGATCTAGCTCAATTAGGAGTGAAACGCTAAGGGGAGGGTCGTTCCCCCTCCCTACCCGAGCACGTAGTGATTTTGCCCTACCCGGGCGAGGGTTAACCCTATTCCCTGATGGACCCTAAAATTACGTTAACCTGCGTGGGGAGGCCCCAGAGATCTCGAGAACCGCTCGGTCGATTTCGATGGGGAAAACGCCATTGGATGACTGACATGACTGCCTTTTTGAACCCCGAAATTTCATTTTTGTTCAAAAATGGGGGCCAGGAGGCAAAACATACGAAAAGGTTGGGTGTTTTTTGAAAGGTCATTGCGGCCATGTGGTTTGGCCGATTTTCATGCCCCAAACGTTTGAGCTTCAAATGTTCTGTTCTTTAATATATAAAAAGACAAAACAAAACAAAAATCAGGCGTATTCAGCGGATGTAAAATGGAGAGATTGTCTGATACAAATATGTGCTGTTCGTGATTGTTTGGGACGACATGAGCGTCACATATGGACATTATATGCTGCAATTTGTTAAATGTAATATATTGCGCATAGGCGGATCAAGGAAAACAACGTGGGGGGGGGGGGGCACCATGCGCGTAACGTTTTATATCATCTTACTAATTTGAAATTGGACCTAATTTGAGGGAGGGTATCGCCTCCCATTTTTTTTCGTACCTGAGTGCTCCTCTGCCAAAATATGTACAATCCCAGTATTTATGATGCATATTGCATTGAAATTGTTTCTGACGCATTTATTGCACTGCAAACCACGAAGGAAGTATGCGCCGCAAAACCGCATTCGTAACACCCTCCCCAAAACAGGAGCCTGGCACCGCTTCTGCTGGACCGATTTTTTTGAAAATTTTAACAACACGCGCCATTCAATTTTGAGAAAAGTCACAAAGTTTCAGGACGCGGTTAACGGTTAAGCCTAACGGTTGAGAAGCAGCAAGTGAAAACCCACGGGGGGGGGGCATAATCTGCCCCCCGCAGGGAATGCAGGGTTAACCCGCGCGGCGCTGGTGGGGGGGGGGGGGGTAAATATTACCCCCCCCCCCCCGGATTTTCTCAATAACTTGACAACTATGACAGAAATCAAAGTGAAAATTACGGTAGAAAATTACGGTTACGGCTCCTGTTTTGGGGAGGGTGTTACAAAAGTTGTCCTTATTGTGCATCAATTCTACGTCTTCCGCCAAAATTGTATTGAAATTCGTGAAAAATGTTGGGAGATAATGACGTTTTAGTGACGTCATGTCATGTCATTTTTGGTGAAAAAACGTTAAATGTTTGACAAATCGTAGAAAATATCGTGTTGATGGAACTCGCAAATGAAAGGCGTAAAAAGAAATGAAATAGCATTGTCTTTAAAATGTCTATCTCGGATTTGCAAAAGTTTGGGTTTTTTTATCCCCAAAAATGCAAAAAAAACTTATTTTTGGGGAAGAATTTCCACAAAAGTATTTTTTTTCTCAAGATTTTCGAAAACCGGAAGATATGTTAGAGAACCGAGTATCAACGATGCTCAAACCAAATTTCAAAGCAATATTTTTATTTTTGACTGACTTATAGCTCTCTAAGTATAAGTAACTCATGACGTCATTTCTTTAAATTGCGTTTTTTGGCTTGTACTGACCAGATAAGGACAAATAAATGCCGCCACTGTATTTTTAAGACAAAACTAGTCTAGACAAACGCAATGTTTATTTAGATTAATCAATTGCAAATGTTGTCCTTATTGTGACCTGACCTTGACCCGGGGGCCATTATATGGGGTCAGGCTGTGCAAATGGCTGCTTCTATCGAATTATCCGTGTAAAATAACCCATGCAACATGTGTTGCATGGCTTTCGTAGACCTATGACCTTTTGTGACCTGACCTTGACAATTGCTTACAATTTCACTTTTACTTATGCGGGAGATGCATTATACATTTGGGAGCACTTTGTGAGATAATAGTTGCAATATAAGGCTTTGGATGGAAAGTATAGCCCAAAAACACAAATACTAAAATTTTGACACTTGACCTGACCGTGACCTGACATGTGACCTTATTTTAAGAACTTAGGGTATGCGTTAGATTCTTCTCACTGAGAGATTTCGATCACCGCCTTGCACGTCTCGCTGCCGTTATTGGTTCGGAAGATACGAGGGGGGTAAATTCCCCCCCCCCCCCCCAGGACCGGGCGTTCGGATAGAGACTTCAGTGCCACGCGGGTTAAGCCTCACATATAGCATATACATACATAAACAAACTTGGGAAAAGTTATACTCCATGTCACGAAGTTTCCCCTCGCTCTCTAGGGGCCTGTTCCAGTGGCGCCTCTAACCTCCTCTAACCACCTCCAAGTTGCTCCAACTTGCAACTGTCTGTGCAACAGGATAGGACAGTTGCAAGTTAGAGCAACTTGGAGGAGGTTAGAGGCGCCACGGGAGCAGGCTCTAGTATCTCCACATCCGGCACCGTTTCAGCCGACGTCTGGACATTTCACGTTTGCTGCAGCCCTCTCTGGGACCACTATTCTCAAACAAGTCGTCAAGATTGATAGACTTTCTAAGCTGGATACTCAAGCTAACTATAAAATACAGTGACGAAACGGCGACCCGCCAGCTATCTGAAGACTTTACCGCCCGTTGACGGAAAGTGGCCGGCTTATCCCCGCCCGCCTAAAAGTCTCCGTCCACTCAACTCCTCGCTGAACAGAGCTATGCGACATAAAACAAAGGTTGAAACGACAATAAGCTCTGAAGAAGGAGAAAACAAACTGAGGAAAATGCCCGTACGTACGGCCATTACTGTATACGACAGCAATTGGGGAATGGGGGGGGGGGGGCTATAAATGTTCGTACGTTTCTCTACGCAAAACCTAGATGACCACACGGAATATTTAAGTGTAAGTAGCAACATTCAGCTAGAATATCGTCACTGGAAATTCCCCGGCACAGCTCTTCTGTGCACCAACTAAACATGATGGCATGAGTTAGAGGCTAAGCACCTCACTCGAAACACAAGAAAACCTCCCCAACCCTCTTATCCCAACATTCATCAAGGACGCCTGAACTGCATTGACTTTACGATTTCGGCAGCCGGCCTCTTTACACACAGCAGTCCTAAGTTAAAGAAAATAATTCACCTTCAACATGGGGTTTTGAACTGAGATAGCAGTTTTGTAGACCGTGTTGGGAAACCCCTGTCTGCAAGTTTTCTTGACTGAAAAGACTCTCCAGCCGAATAAATTTGATTTTTTTGGCGAAGGAATGCGGTGCTGACGAAAGAATGCGGTGCTGACGATGGCCTGGGCAGAGCCTATACAATCCAGCCCCCACCAGTAACAGTTGGCAGCACTCGGGCGTTTGGCAGTTAAAAATCTACTACACCATAGGGTTCCCATGTTAAATCGATGATTTTCAGACGAAGCTGGCTCGTAACCTATGGTACATATTTTTAATCCGACTTCCGGAACAGATAGCTACAAGCCTTAGCTAAAACGTTTATATTTATAATTTTTCGATATTCCTGCCGTAAAGGGGATAAATGGGCTTAGGGGTTAAAAAATGTCGAAACGACCGCTGACCGCTTCCAAATGCTACTACAGTACTGAAATATACACTACTTCGACTACTACTTCATAGTATAATTTAATATGACCGCTTCCAAAAGCTACTACGTGTACTGCAAATACACTACTTTGACTACTACTTCGTATATTTGCTGGCGTTTAATTCAATAAATAAATATATAATCTTTGGAAATACAAGTTATTGATAGCAAACAATACCTTTAATTTATAATAGACAAAACAATTACGATACAAATTATATCTTGTCTAATTAATTTGGGCGTTACATTCCTTACTGTTCTACCCGTTGTTATATTACCCTGATACAATCAGCCAATCAGCTTGCAGCTGATGCTAGCAAGCGAACCGCCGGCCGCCGGTTGGCACTTCTCTAATGTGAGTCTATCCTTAAAGGAAATAGTTCACCTTCAACATGGGATTTTGAACTGAAATAGCAGTTGTGTAGCCCGTGTTGAGAAATCCTTATCTGCAACTTTTATTGGCTGAAAAGACTCTCCAGCCGAAGATATTTGACTTTTTGGCGAAGGAATACGGCGCATATATGATATACCGTACCGTCTGAGAGTGCCAGCACTGGTCTGAGCATGCGCAGACCAATAACGCACACCATAACATTAATAATTTACGACCTTCTGTCCTGAATTGGCGCGATGTCGGGCCATTTTTGAAAAGAAAAAAAGAAACTGTATTAAAAAAAATATAATAAAATCGTGTTCTGAAAATTTTCCGAAGGTGAACTATTTCCTTTGAGCGACTACTTTCGAATCTGATTGGCTGAGCCATTTTTTTTCCTCATTCGAGTGACGTCAGTACTCGACTCGGAGAATAGGTATATCTTTTTGATAAAATTAATAATTTACGACCTTCTGTCCTGAATCGACGCGATGTATGACCATTTTTGACAATGTAAAAATAAATTGTATTTCAAAATATAATGAAATCGTGTTTGTAAAAAATGTTACAAGGTGAACTATTTCCTTTAAAGGGAAATAATTACCTTTTGATTTTGTTAGCAACAATTTCTTTGGCTACCGTTATGGTATTAAAATGATGTGATCTAAATTTAAGAATTAAATACAATTATTCCCTAATTCAAAGTTGGAAGTTTGGGAAAATTAATGATCGGTATTGTCCCTCCACTATTGGAAATCGACACATCTGGCCAGTGGCGTCGCCACGGTTTCAAAACCAGTACGGACACACCATAACATCGAACCTTTCGAGCCGGGGGGGGGGGGGGGGGGTAGGACGTGATCTTTTGCAGGGGTGTCAATAAATACGGTGTTTAAAGGAAAACAGTCACTTCCATAATTGATTTTTTTAGCGCTGAGATAGTAGTTTTGAAGGCCATGTCGAGAAATCACTTACTGCATGCATACTCTGGTTGTAAGGACTATTCTGCTGAATATATCAGATGTGTTGTCCTGTCATTCAGCGTTGTCAGAAAACGTAGCGCTGTGTCGAGAAGCTGCATATGCAGCGGTGTCGATTTCTCAAAACGGTTGGGGAGGCCAAAGAGGGACTGATCCAAGGGGGCCTATATCATCGCTATGCAGGCGCGTAACCACCACTGGGGTCACTGGGGATCAATCCCCAGCAACGTTTTCGAATTTTAACATTACGCCTATGGGCGTTGCATGGAAAGAATCGACTTCAGAGTGCCTCCGTCCCCACCTACTTTCGGAAGGTGGTTACGCCTATGGCGCTATGGCTCGACTATAACGTCTGAAATCGGCAAAAAATAACACATTTCCTAATTGTAAAGGAATAAATAAGGAATAGGTACAAAGCAGTTTGGTTAAAATCAGTTTTTAATACAAAAAAAATAAACTGTCATATGAGTTTTGGCATTGTGTCCGGCGGCGCCTCAAACCAAAGTTTTGGGCCGAGCCTTTGACCGAGCAATAGCTCTCAGAATGAACGAGATCCTTCTCGAACTGGTACAAGGTCCTCTCAGGCCTGACAATGACCCTCTTGGACAAGCCTATGGCATTCTCAGGTATTGCAAAGACCCTCTCAGACTCCCTCTCTCAGGCCTCGTAAGGACCCTCTCAGGCTAGCATAGGTTAAGCCTTTTCAGAACTGGCAAGGGCCCTCTTAAACCGGACCATGGTCCTCTCAAGTCGATCAATGCTCATTTCAAAGAAGCGGATGTTCCTCTCTTTACCGACATAGGTCTTTCTCGGGCCAGGAAAGCGCCCTTTAAGACCAGTTGAGGGTCCTCTCAGAGTGGTAAACGGCCCTCTCAGGTTAGCATAGGGCTCTCCCAGGTCTGTCAAAGGTTCTTTCAGAACGAAAATTAAGGAACTATTGTTCCAATGCCTGGGAAATACCATCTCAAACCAGAAGAGGGACCTCACAGATCGCTGCAGGGTCCACTCAGGCCCAGACAATTGCCCTCTCAGACCAGCCTGGGGCCCGCTCAAGCCTGGAATGAGCTCTGTTTAGCCTGATTTTTTTTTTAAAAAGACAGCTGACGGACCCTCAAGCCGATCGAGGGCCCTTCGGACCGAACAAGGACCCCTCAAGCCGAACGAGAGCCCTCTCAGGCCGATCAAGGGCCCCTCAAGCCGATTAAGGGTACCCTCCAGGAGGGGGTCATGATCCCCTACGCCCCCTTGACAACGCCCTCGGTTGTGGATTGGAGCTCCAATCGCAAGTTCCAACCGCAATCGTAGCGAGCTCCAATCGCAAACGTCAATGCTAGCCTCTAAACTTCGACCTATATCTAAAAAGTTAGACCCTTTCAGGCCAAGCCACGTATTTCCTCAGCCCGACTAAAGACTCTCAGGCCGGCTGAGGGCTCTCTCAGAATGACTCAGAGCTCTTTAGACTCCAATAGCTTCACCTGGCTTCCAGAAAGCCCACTTTGACGTCCAAAGGGCCCACTCTGACCAGCCCCAGAGGGTCCACTCTGGCTTCCAGAGGGTCACCCAGGCCTCCAGAAGGCATACTCTGGCCTCGGGAGGGCTCACTCTGGCCTCTGGAAGGCTCACTCTGGCCTCTGGAAGGCCCACTTTGACCTCCAGGGCCCACTCTGACCTCCCGAGGGCCCACTCGGTCCGGCAGGGAGGGGACTCAATCAGGGGCGCAGCCAGCGGGGGGCAAGTTGGGCAATTGCCCCACCCCCTTACGGGACACAGGGGGCTCCGCCTAGATTAGCCCGGATACCATTTTCATTAGCTAAATGGCTTTAAAAAAAAGTCACAGGAGCCCTCAAACCAGGCAAGGGTCACCCTGGTGCATGGCAAGGGCCCTCAGAGACACTGAAAGGCTTTCGAAGCCGACCCAGGGGGCCTCTTGGGCATGTCCAGGGGCCCATTGAGCCCACTGAGGGGCCCAAAAACTGTCCAGGGGCCTCTCGAGTATGTCCAGGGGCCTATTGAGCCCACTTAAGGGCGCAAAAACATACCCAGGGACCTTTCTAGCATACCCCATTGAGCCCACTCATGCAGGGGCCCCAAAAACATGTCCAGGGGCCTCTAGAGCATGTCCACTTGTCCAAGGGCCAATTGAGCCCACCCACGGTCCAACAAGCCTGCCCAGTGGCCTCTCGAGCATGTCCAGGGGCCTCTCGAGCCTGACCAGGGGCCCATTATAGTCTGTTTTGGGGCCTCTTGAACCTGCCCAGGGGCCAATTATAGTTTTCCCAGAGGCCCATCGAGTCTGTTCAGGGGCCTCATGAACCTGCCCAGGGGCCATTATAGTTTGCCCATAGGCTTCTCGAGCTTGCCCAGGGGCCCATGGAGTCTGCTCAGGGGCCTCTCGAACCTGCCCAGGGGCCTCTCGAGCTTCCCCAATGGCCCATTGATCCTGTGCAGGGGCCTCTCGAATCTGCCCAGGGAGTATTAGTCTGCTCAGGAGCCTCTCGGCTTGCCAAGGGGCCATTGGGTATGTTCAGGGCCCTCTCGAGCTTATCCAGAGGGCCATTGAGTCTGTAAACGGGGCCCTCGAGCCTGCCCAGGGGTTGCTAGCCATCGCCTGGAGCGCTTTCTATAGCTGGAGCGCCTGCTAGCCGTGGGCGGTGCGGTCATAATGAGCGGTATTGTGCTGTACTCTGACCCACCAGGTGCAATTTTCTTGGGTTTAAAAATGGTAATTTGATAAGTCTGATGCGTTTTTACGTATCAAAATGGGGTACATTTTTTCGTCATTTCAGCCTCTTTTGAGTGTGGGGGCCACACTCAAAAGCCGACCCCCACCTGTTGTCAGCTACGATAGATTTTCTCTCCTGTACGTAACCATACAAATTAGTAATGCGCTCAGTACAATGCCTACTGAGGGTCCTGGTCCAATCCAGCTCATCAAAAGTAGACGAAGAAAAATTGTTAAAAAGGGGGCCTCACAAAATAAAGTGGCCGAAATCCGTAGAGTTGTTCATATCCAGGGGTATTTGTTTGGGGTGGGGGGCCTCTTCCAGGGGCTTGCTCCCCCCCCCCCTTCTGAAGTCTGGCTGCGACCCTGGACTCAATCTGGCCTGCAGAGGTTCCGAAGACGAAAAGTGCGGTCTGATCTGAGTGGTTCTTAGGCTATTTCAAATGGAAAGCATGCAAAACTGATAGACCTACGCGGAGCCCTGTGGAGTCCCACGGGGACCGCAAACTCCCAGGTCCTCCCGTGGCTACGCCCCTCCACAGCTGATTCAGAATTTTGTGAGACGATTCATTTATGACTAAAAAACAATTATTTTAGGTGAATATAAAGATATTTGGTCGGTACATTCCGTGATTCCTCATTGATTTATCAATTTACTCGGTACAGATCTGACCCGAACAATATCCGTTGGAATGGAAAATGAAGCAAGGAGGCACCCTAACCTAAAGTGGTTGTTATTAACGTTTACCGCGGTTCATATTAATCCCACAAACCACGCTTAGACGTGAATAATCGCTCGTTTGGGGGCCAAATCCCAAGAAGTCACAATTCTAAACCTTATCGGATTTCGCTTCTGCATGCATCAATAGGTGATGTAAAACAAACTTTCTTTGCAAAAGTTGCGTAGACTTTCTTTAACCCTCGCCCTTTGGGCGGGGGGCTGACAGGCCCACCTGAGGATTTTATTGAATAACTTTTTACAGATGCGGGCGTATCTTGCTGAAATAAGCAGTAGCTGAGTTTACAACAATGATACGTATGTTGTAAAAATTTAATTGAAATTGGTTTGGTAGTTTGGGAGATAATGATGTTTTGACGTCATGTCGGTGGAAAACGACAAATGTTTGCAAAATCTTAGAAAACAGAGTTTTGAAGCAAAGTGTAAACGCAATTCAGCAAAGATAGAAAATTAAATTTTTTCATGGCAGTCTCGGATTTCCGAAATTTTGGGTTTTTAACCCTAATATTTTTTTAATCACCACAAAATCAAAATTTTCAAAGATGTTGCAAAAACCGGAATATATATGAGAGAACTGAGTATGGACAATACTCAAACCAAATGTCAAAGCAATATCTCTATTTTTGACTGAGTGATGGCTCCAAGTGTAAGAAACTCATGACTTATTTTTTAAATAACTTTTGACTTTTTTTACAAGATACGAACAAATAATTACCTTCTCTGTATTTCTGAGACAAAACTGGTCTAGGAAAATGCCTTTTTATTTACATTTATCAATTTCTCATTTTGAGGTTTTCCGACAGTTGTTCTGGACGTGGTTGATCCGAGGTCATTCACTTGACCTGGAAGGTCACCCATTGACCTGAAACCTAAAAATTCCATACTGTTAGATTCCACTCATGACAGGCAATATGCTGGTTCTTACCGCATTGCTCCAAGTTGCTTGGTTTGGAAGTTAACAGAGGGCTGACAGGCCCCCCCCCCCCCGTAGAGCGAAGGTGAAAAAAAAACTCCCATAGGGTGAGGGTTAAATTAGGAAATGCGCCATTCTTTGGGCGATTTGGGTGCTCTGAATTTGAGTGCAGCCTGTCGCCGCGAGGTACCCTACTTTGCATGCATTTACCCCTTCCGCTTTCCTCCTTGCTCGGTACTCATTGATTTGGCCTTCCCGTCACTTTCCTTGTTTGTTTGTTTTCTCTCAATGTATCACCTTTATTCATTCTCACGCGAAATCGGTCTGTTGCTCAAATCGGCCAGACTCCTCTCCAGTAGGTCCTTCTCTTCTCCACGGCGTCACGGACGCGTTGCAGATAAGGATGCGTTCAGCTGCGGCGGACTGTCCTGTAGCCCGGATGTGCGGTAGACGAGTCAGGAAGGGACAGCAGGGATAGCTGCTTGCACTGACCACACAGACGCCGGCGATAGGAAGATGCGGCGGCGTCAGGGCAGGCCCGGAGGTGGGAGAAGGATGGGGTAAGGGCTGTTCTAGTGTACTGCGCACCGACAGCCGGTCATATGGAGCAGACGGCGGCGCGGCAGCGTCCAGCCTCCGGGTCATGTCACCCTCACCAAGGGCAAATTCCGCCTGAGGAGGAGCCGAAATTGTTTTGGACGGATTGCAAAGATTAACCCGCCATTGACAAAGGTGTGAAAAACGCCCACTGAAGCAGAGGCGTACCCAGGATTCACTCCAGGGGGGACAATTTTGTATCAGGGGGCATAAGGTAACCCAACCAAAACAAAATCTCTGGATTTGGCCCACTATACTTTATTTTTTTTACGAGGGGCCCCAAGGTACATCCACAAAAACTCGCCGTATTTTGCCAGGCCGGTCAAATACGGTGAGTTTGTGTGGGAGTACCGTGGGCACAGGCCCTATTTCGTGTACTGATGCACTAGCCAAATGGGCCAGGTCCAAAACAAAAACATAACGTGCTGCTGCGCCGTCGCGCTGCATTTGACCGAAGTTTTGCTACCAAATATGGTAGTCATATTTCACCAAAAATAAAAAATAAATAATAAAAAGATATTGCGATTTTCGAATCTCCTAGTTTAAAACTATCAATTTAATAATAAATATCAAGCACTTTGGCTTATGACAACACGTCCATTCTGCACCTTCAAATGGTTCCGCAAACTTGTACGGACAGTCCGTAGAAGATTTTGGAGGTTCGCCAACTTGTACGGACACTGTCCGTACTGTCCGTAGTGGTGGCGACGCCCATGCATCTGGGTACGCTTTTGTATCAATCTGTTCAACGTTGTTGAATGAGCACTTCGAAACAAATCGCCGACACTAAATAGGTCGCCGTCGTCGTGCATCGATGAGCTTCCGATTGAATTGACAGTGTTTCTATTTTGTGTTAATTGTAAAGGATATGGGGCATATAATCAAAAGCAGAACGCAAAATATATTTTCCACACCATTGCGTAAAAAAGTAATACGGGAAAAGCTCGGAGTTTGATGGAAATGGAAAAGTAACTTGCAAGTACCGGTCATTAGAAGTTTGGAACGCTTGTCGGTAGGAAACTGCCAATATCTCTCGGAAGGAATTTGTACATGCAAAATGCGATGAATTTACATCATATTTTGGCCTCGTCTGTCGATTTCAAGTGCTAACTTTATTTTTGGTGGGAAAAGGTCATGATTTGCCTTTAACGACACCATCAAAGTAACCTATTCACTCCATTTTACTGCAGTCTTAAGGGCTCCAGCCTGTCACCGCTTAAAATACCAATAAATAAATGAGCAAATAAATAAACTATTGAACATTAGAACAGCTCCTGCGCCAGCGCTCACCGACCTTTAGCCAGTGATCCTATGGTGTCTGCGTTGGTGAGGAAGTGGCGTAGCCCGGCGCGAGAGTTGAGCACAGCGCGCACGGCTGCCACGCACTCCAGAGGCACTATGACGTCAGAGAGCACAGAGAGCTTGCGGTCCAGCTGTAGCTCCAGCGAGGTCAGCAGCATGTCCAGGCCGTCCAGCGCCAGAAAGTCGACCATCCACGCGCTGAAGAAGTGGAACGCAGTGGCATAGGCACACAGTGGGTATGGTATTGTCAGCAGGGATAGTTTGCGGTCAGGGAGCGTCGGGGGGGGGGGGGGGGAGGAGCGCCAATCTTCAACCTTTCAGTAATCTGGCGGATACGTGCACCGCTATAGAACATACCAACGCTAAACCAAGCTTTGACGGACATATATGATGCCTCGCGAACTTCTGATGGAAACATGCATGTTTGCTTTACAAGATGTTAAGCCAGATCATCCATCGTTTGCAAACAATTACGTAACAATGACAATAGGACAATTTTAATCGTCAGTAGCATACATACTGCTGAACAATGCGTGCATCAAGATCAGCCGGCCAAAGTTGTTATTGTTGATCCCTCACCTGTCGGCAAGCTGAAGCACGCGGCGAATTTTGCCGTAGTTCTGCACGGAGGGCACCCGTATCATCTTCACCGTGAGCTCCGGGTCCCACTTGTCCCAGGTCTCCGTCGACAGTTTCCTCGTGACATCACCAGGTGTGGCATCCCCGGCCTGTTTATGGAACGATCCCTCGCGCACGCGCTCAGCCGCCAACATCCACCTCTGATGACTGGACCGGCGCTGGCTGTTCTGCGGGCCAGGACGCTCCGGAGAAAGACTGTCCTCGGGGCTGGAGTGACCTGCGGCTCGGTTGGCCCCTCCCGACGGGGGAGGACCGGCCGTACCGGCATCGCTGGTGGCTCCCGGGAGAAAGACGTCCTCAGGTGACGCGGCAGTGGCGGGGTACGCCTCCTCAGCTGCATCTGTCTCCCGCTGGATGGCTTCCCCATTCGTGCGCCGGTGCCTGCTGAGCTCTTGCCCCATAGCTGGCGACTCAGCCGCCGCCGCCGCCGCCGCCCCCGCCGCCGCCGCCGGTGCTGGCGCTGCCGCCGCCGGTACTGGCTCGGAATGTTCTGCAGGACCGGTGTCGGACGGCCCCTTCTGCGACGGCCGCGGCTTACATTTGCCCCTGGGGAATGTACGGCCTTGTCAATGAGAGCGAACCGGTTTGTGGAGAGATTAGCATGAATCTCTGACGTCGGGAGATGTCAGCAGAATCATCGGCAGATCAGCAAAATCATCGGCAGATCAGCAAAATCAGCGGAATGAGACACTCAGGGTCAAACAGTGTCGAGAGCTGGACAGATTTCGGTGAAGCGTATAAACTCCTCGCAATCGCGTGTTTAACGATACTGCAGGGCCTGGAAAGGACGTGAAGTTGATGATCAAATGAGAATAAACAGCAAGAGAGAACAAGGCATTGCCTGGCAAACAAAAACAGGTTGGCGTGTTTTAGTAATATGACCGTGCTTGATCAGCCATATCATTCCTTGAACTTGCAATTTAGCACTCATGGAATGCCACGAAAACATGTCTGTTTAGTTCCATTCTTTCATCTGTTGCGCTGAGGAAAACAGACTTTTCGGAATCACCTCACATTTCGGAACCTTTGTCACAAATCACGACAGGAGCCAGTGTTTAGGTTAATGTCGTGTTGTTGATACTGTTCGTTTTGGTCCACTACTGGTACTTCGTAGAAAGTACGACTGTCTGCTTGTGGCTCATGTCCATTGCCAGGCAACAGTGCCTGCCTGCGAGATATAAACAAAGATATGCCGACAAAGTATTTAGGTAAAATAGTGTGTCCGTCGAAAAAGCATCCAGTGGAATGTCGAGTCGCGTGATTTAACTAATCACTCATGAACACACTCTTTCATGTTGAATAGCATGGTACTAACGTCACAGATGGTGCACCGGACCAGGGACCGGGGGCCGGGGCCGGGGGCCAGGGGCCGGGGGCCGGGGGCCGGGGGCCGGGGGCCGGGGGCCAGGGGCCAGGGACCGGGAACCAGGGGCCAGGGACCGGGACCGGGACCAGGAACCGGGGACCAGGAACCGGGGACCAGGAACCAGGGACCAGGGACCAGGGACCAGGGACCAGGGACCAGGGACCAGGGACCAGGGACCAGGGACCAGGGACCAGGGACCAGGGACCAGGGACCAGGGACCAGGGACCAGGGACCAGGGACCAGGGACCAGGGACCAGGGACCAGGGACCAGGGACCAGGGACCAGGGACCAGGGACCGGGGACCAGGGGCAGGATGACCGGGGACCGGAGACCGGGAACAAGTGACCGGGTGACCAGACGGGCCGAGCGTCTGGACCAGGACAGCAGGCCGATACGGGCGCCAAACTGTGGCGCAGCAGTCTGTGACGGCGTGCTGGCGCTTTCATGACGTGGCATGACGCCAGCACACAACTCGCATGACTACACATGTCAACAGGACAGCATTACAACTACTGTATCGGCACTCGAGCCGGGGAAGAACCACTTCAATATATGGGATAGTCGCAAAGTCACAGGTGGCAGTCAGCAGTCAGCAGTCAGCAGTCAGCAGTCAGCAGTCGGGCAGTCGGGCAGTCGGGCAGTCGGGCAGTCGGGCAGTCGGGCAGTCGGGCAGTCGGGCAGTCGGGCAGTCGGGCAGTCGGGCAGTCGGGCAGTCGGGCAGTCGGGCAGTCGGGCAGTCGGGCAGTCGGGCAGTCGGGCAGTCGGGCAGTCAGGCAGTCGGGCAGTCGGGCAGTCGGGCAGTCGGGCAGTCGGGCAGTCGGGCAGTCGGGCAGTCGGGCAGTCGGGCAGTCGGGCAGTCGGGCAGTCGGGCAGTCGGGCAGTCGGGCAGTCGGGCAGTCGGGCAGTCGGGCAGTCGGGCAGTCGGGCAGTCGGGCAGTCGGGCAGTCGGGCAGTCGGGCAGTCGGGCAGTCGGGCAGTCGGGCAGTCGGGCAGTCGGGCAGTCGGGCAGTCGGGCAGTCGGGCAGTCGGGCAGTCGGGCAGTCGGGCAGTCGGGCAGTCGGGCAGTCGGGCAGTCGGGCAGTCGGGCAGTCGGGCAGTCGGGCAGTCGGGCAGTCGGGCAGTCGGGCAGTCGGGCAGTCGGGCAGTCGGGCAGTCGGGCAGTCGGGCAGTCGGGCAGTCGGGCAGTCGGGCAGTCGGGCAGTCGGGCAGTCGGGCAGTCGGGCAGTCGGGCAGTCGGGCAGTCGGGCAGTCGGGCAGTCGGGCAGTCGGGCAGTCGGGCAGTCGGGCAGTCGGGCAGTCGGGCAGTCGGGCAGTCGGGCAGTCGGGCAGTCGGGCAGTCGGGCAGTCGGGCAGTCGGGCAGTCGGGCAGTCGGGCAGTCGGGCAGTCGGGCAGTCGGGCAGTCGGGCAGTCGGGCAGTCGGGCAGTCGGGCAGTCGGGCAGTCGGGCAGTCGGGCAGTCGGGCAGTCGGGCAGTCGGGCAGTCGGGCAGTCGGGCAGTCGGGCAGTCGGGCAGTCGGGCAGTCGGGCAGTCGGGCAGTCGGGCAGTCGGGCAGTCGGGCAGTCGGGCAGTCGGGCAGTCGGGCAGTCGGGCAGTCGGGCAGTCGGGCAGTCGGGCAGTCGGGCAGTCGGGCAGTCGGGCAGTCGGGCAGTCGGGCAGTCGGGCAGTCGGGCAGTCGGGCAGTCGGGCAGTCGGGCAGTCGGGCAGTCGGGCAGTCGGGCAGTCGGGCAGTCGGGCAGTCGGGCAGTCGGGCAGTCGGGCAGTCGGGCAGTCGGGCAGTCGGGCAGTCGGGCAGTCGGGCAGTCGGGCAGTCGGGCAGTCGGGCAGTCGGGCAGTCGGGCAGTCGGGCAGTCGGGCAGTCGGGCAGTCGGGCAGTCGGGCAGTCGGGCAGTCGGGCAGTCGGGCAGTCGGGCAGTCGGGCAGTCGGGCAGTCGGGCAGTCGGGCAGTCGGGCAGTCGGGCAGTCGGGCAGTCGGGCAGTCGGGCAGTCGGGCAGTCGGGCAGTCGGGCAGTCGGGCAGTCGGGCAGTCGGGCAGTCGGGCAGTCGGGCAGTCGGGCAGTCGGGCAGTCGGGCAGTCGGGCAGTCGGGCAGTCGGGCAGTCGGGCAGTCGGGCAGTCGGGCAGTCGGGCAGTCGGGCAGTCGGGCAGTCGGGCAGTCGGGCAGTCGGGCAGTCGGGCAGTCGGGCAGTCGGGCAGTCGGGCAGTCGGGCAGTCGGGCAGTCGGGCAGTCGGGCAGTCGGGCAGTCGGGCAGTCGGGCAGTCGGGCAGTCGGGCAGTCGGGCAGTCGGGCAGTCGGGCAGTCGGGCAGTCGGGCAGTCGGGCAGTCGGGCAGTCGGGCAGTCGGGCAGTCGGGCAGTCGGGCAGTCGGGCAGTCGGGCAGTCGGGCAGTCGGGCAGTCGGGCAGTCGGGCAGTCGGGCAGTCGGGCAGTCGGGCAGTCGGGCAGTCGGGCAGTCGGGCAGTCGGGCAGTCGGGCAGTCGGGCAGTCGGGCAGTCGGGCAGTCGGGCAGTCGGGCAGTCGGGCAGTCGGGCAGTCGGGCAGTCGGGCAGTCGGGCAGTCGGGCAGTCGGGCAGTCGGGCAGTCGGGCAGTCGGGCAGTCGGGCAGTCGGGCAGTCGGGCAGTCGGGCAGTCGGGCAGTCGGGCAGTCGGGCAGTCGGGCAGTCGGGCAGTCGGGCAGTCGGGCAGTCGGGCAGTCGGGCAGTCGGCAGTCGGCAGTCGGCAGTCGGCAGTCGGCAGTCGGCAGTCGGCAGTCGGCAGTCGGCAGTCGGCAGTCGGCAGTCGGCAGTCGGCAGTCGGCAGTCGGCAGTCGGCAGTCGGCAGTCGGCAGTCGGCAGTGAGCAGCAGCCCGATCCGACCCGTGACATGACCTCGATTGACCTAGGACAGGACGGCTGGCCGTTGCAGGCAGCTCTCGCCCCAGCGGTTGTGCCGAATGCGTCGCTACCTTCCTAACCACGCCGCCTGATGGCGGCGTGGGCTGCGACCGACCGACTGCAGGCCGTAACCCGCTCCCCGCGGACCGACTGCGGGCCGTAACCGACTCCCCGCGGACACAGCCAGCCAGATGAGAAAGGCTCAACTGACGGGCCACTTGGAGTCCGGAAGCCGTCGACATGTCTCGTCAGAGGCGGCCCATCGCCAGCGACACGCTCTTAAATCGATAGAGGACGGCTGACTCGTGGCAAATATCGGTCTGACGTCCAGACCCGAGTGCGAGGTTATACGTCTCGGAGCTTTGTGTTTAATCCGGGAGTGGTCATCCGACGAATGTATGACGCAAGATGAACAGATGCTGAAGGCATCACGATCACAGTCGCGACGAAGAACTTATGTCGCACAGGTCACGTGGTCAGTCTTGATATTAAGCGGCCTGTAGGCTGGTGGTTTAATATTTGACCAGCTATGGCCTTCGCAGGCTTAACATTTGATCCTGGTATTACGTCAGGCGAACGAATACCCTTACACGCCGCCACCGGTAAAAGGGCAATGATTGAAGGAAATGTATGTATTACGTAAACAGACCGTTCCACACGACAGGGTTATTCTTCGGTCCTCATCATACATGAGCATAAAGATGAGCTAAACATTTTGCCCTGTTTTGCCGACATCGTAAAATTATTAAAGGAAATAGTTCACCTTGGAAAATTTTCCCAAACACGATTTGATTATATTTTTTAATACAATGTATTTTTGTATTGTCAAAAATGGCCTTATATCGCGCCGATTCAGGACAGAAGGCCGTAAATTATTATGATTTATCAAAACTATATACATACTCTCTGAGTCAGAGTCCTGACGTCACGCGAATTAAAACAAAATGATTCAGCCAATCAGATTCGAAAGTAGTCGCATAAGGACAGACTCGCATCAGGGATGTGCCAACCGGCGGCCGGCGGTTGGCCTGCTAGCACCAGCTGCAAGCTGATTGGCTGATGATATAGCCTCTGCCCGGGCTAGATCCAGCACCACATTATGTCGCCAGCACCGCATTCCTTCGGCAAAAAATCAAATATATTCGGCTGGATAATCTTTTCAGTTAAGAAAACTTGGAGATAGGGGTTTCCCAACACGGGCTACAAAACTGCTATCTCAGTTTAAAGGAAATAGTTCACCTTCAACATTAGTTTTAAACTGAGATAGCAGTTTTGTAGCCCGTGTTGGGAAACCCCTATCTGCAAGTTTTCTTGACTGACAAGACTTTCCAGACGAATATATTTGATTGTTTGGCGAAGGAATGCGGTGCTGGCGAAATAATGTTGTACTGGTTCTAGCCCGGGCAGAGGCTATACCGTCAGCCAATCAGCTTGCAGCTGGTGCTAGCAAGCGAACCGCCGGCCGCCGGTTGGCACATCTCCAATGCGAGTCTATCCTTACGCGACTACTTTCGAATCTGATTGGCTGAACCATTGTTTACATTCGCGTGACGTCAGGACTCTGACTCAGAGAGTATGCATATAGTTTTGATAAACAATAAAAATGTACGGCCTTCTGGCCTGAATCGGCGCGATATAAGGCCATTTTGGACAATATATAAAACAAATTGTATTACAAAATATCATCAAATCGTGTTTGGTAAAAAAAAATCCCAGGTGAACTATTCCCTTTAAAACTAATGCTAAAGGTGAACTATTTCCTTTAAGCAGGTGCAAAATATAATGACCTAATAGGCGACAACTGCGATTCCAAACACACAGGATAAAATATGCGTATTGAATGCCTGGCTAGCTCTGTACAAGAATGTACGCGAATGAATGTGGTTGTTCGAATTGTTGTGGTTGTTCGAATGTGGTTGTTCCCGGGCCGAGGCAAGGCTAGATGTCTCGATTGTCGGGTATCACGCTCCAGTATTTCATGGTTGAACTTGATACGCGACACCAACGACGAAGGTTTCGCACTGGTGATAACCTTATGCAACATGCACAAGTCAGAATATTGTACTAAATCTAACGCATTTAGCCAACCTAATTCACGCAATACATCAGAGATGTGTTCCTATTTCCTGCGTCCTGATATTACTCGTGCGGCAAAATTTAAGATTCCTTGGATGCAAGGGCTTCCAAAGTGCCAGCTGTAGCTTTTTGGAAAATCTGCATTGCATACAACACATTTAAATATATAAATGTATTAAAATATTTGTATTGAAAAGATATTCAGATTGTTCTGACTCGACTCAACCTTCGAAAATGTCAAACCTGCATCAGTGACTCAGCCCCATCAGTGGCGTTGAAGGTCGGACATGACACACGGTCATCACTTGACTCACGACTTTCAGTTGTGACGTGACGCTGGCGGAACTGACACTGACACATGGTACTGGCTGCAGTTACTGACACTGGCACATGATACTGGCTGCAGTTACTGACACTGACACATGATACTGACTGCAGTTATTGACACTGACACATGGCACTGGCTGCAGTTACTGACACTGACACATGATACTGGCTGCAGCTACTGACACTGACACATGATACTGGCTGCAGTTACTGACACTGACACATGATACTGGCTGGTTACTGGCACTGATACAGGCTGCAGTTACTGACACTGACACATGCTACTGGCTGCAGTTACTGGCACTGATACAGGCTGCAGTTACTGACACTGACACATGGTACTGGCTGCAGTTACTGACACTGACACATGATACTGACTGCAGCTACTGACACTGACACATGATACTGGCTGCAGTTACTGACACTGACACATGATACTGGCTGCAGTTACTGACACTCACACATGCTACTGGCTGCAGTTACTCACACTGGCACATGATACTGGCTGCAGTTATTGACACTGACACATGATACTGGCTGCAGTTACTGACACTGATACATGATACTGGCTGCAGTTACTGACACTGGCACATGATACTGGCTGCAGATACTGGCACTGGCACATGATACTGGCTGCAGTTACTGATACTGACACATGATACTGGCTGCAGTTACTGACACTCACACATGCTACTGGCTGCAGTTACTCACACTGGCACATGATACTGGCTGCAGTTACTGACACTGACACATGATACTGGCTGCAGTTACTGACACTGACACATGCTACTGGCTGCAGTTACTGACACTGACACATGATACTGGCTGCAGTTACTCACACTGGCACATGATACTGGCTGCAGTTACTGACACTGACACATGATACTGGCTGTAGTTACTGACACTGACACATGATGCTGGCTGCAGTTACTGACACTGACACATGCTACTGGCTGCAGTTACTGACACGGACACATGATACTGGCTGCAGTCACTGACACTGACACATGATACTGGCTGCAGTTACTAACACTGACACATGATACTGGCTGCAGTTACTGACACTGAGACATGATACTGGCTGCAGTTACTGAGTCTTTGCTCCCAAATTCCCAAAGGTGGTGGCTAGCAGCTTCAAACATCGAGCGACTTAATTGCTGTTAACGTTCACAATCCATGTTTAATTTTCCGCGATTTATTCATGTTCAATGTCTGAAATATCCCCGACAAAGCAGACTGGTTATGTATTCAACTTTTTGGAACGATTCAATCATGATTCATTTTTGAATCTGAATGATTTAATCACCGTTCGATTTACGGATACAATTTTGAGAATGGATTCATTCCGATTCAAAGAATCATATATATATATATATATATATATATATACATATATATATATATATATATACATATATATATATATATACATATATATATATATACATATATATATATATATATATATATACATATATATATACATATATATATATATATATACATATATATATATATATATATATACATATATATATACATATATATATATATACATATATATATATATATATATATATATATATATATATATATATATATACATTATATATATATACACATATATATACATATACCTATACCTATACCTATACCTATACCCGGACACAGACACAGACACGGACACGGACACGGACACGGACACGGACACGGACACAGACACAGACACGGACACGGACACGGACACAGACACAGACACGGACACGGACACAGACACGGACACAGACACAGACACAGACACAGACACAGACACAGACACAGACACAGACACAGACACAGACACAGACACAGACACAGACACAGACACAGACACAGACACAGACACAGACACCAGACACGGACACGGACACGGACACGGACACGGACACGGACACGGACACGGACACGGACACGGACACGGACACGGACACGGACACGGACACGGACACGGACACGGACACGGACACGGACACGGACACGGACACGGACACGGACACGGACACGGACACGGACACGGACACGGACACGGACACGGACACGGACACGGACACGGACACGGACACGGACACGGACACGGACACGGACACGGACACGGACACGGACACGGACACGGACACAGACACGGACACGGACACGGACACGGACACGGACACGGACACAGACACGGACACGGACACGGACACGGACACGGACACAGACACAGACACGGACACAGACACAGACACAGACACAGACACAGACACAGACACAGACACAGACACAGACACGGACACAGACACAGACACAGACACAGACACAGACACAGACACGGACACAGACACGGACACGGACACGGACACGGACACGGACACGGACACGGACACGGACACGGACACGGACACGGACACGGACACGGACACGGACACGGACACGGACACGGACACGGACACGGACACAGACACAGACACGGACACGGACACAGACACAGACACGGACACGGACACGGACACGGACACGGACACAGACACGGACACGGACACGGACACGGACACGGACACGGACACAGACACGGACACGGACACGGACACGGACACGGACACGGACACGGACACGGACACAGACACGGACACGGACACAGACACAGACACGGACACAGACACGGACACGGACACGGACACGGACACGGACACAGACACGGACACGGACACGGACACAGACACGGACACGGACACGGACACAGACACGGACACGGACACGGACACGGACACAGACACAGACACGGACACGGACACAGACACGGACACAGACACGGACACAGACACAGACACGGACACAGACACAGACACGGACACAGACACAGACACGGACACAGACACAGACACAGACACGGACACAGACACGGACACAGACACAGACACGGACACAGACACAGACACAGACACAGACACGGACACAGACACAGACACGGACACAGACACAGACACGGACACGGACACAGACACAGACACGGACACAGACACAGACACGGACACGGACACGGACACGGACACGGACACGGACACGGACACGGACACGGACACGGACACGGACACGGACACGGACACGGACACGGACACGGACACGGACACGGACACGGACACGGACACGGACACGGACACGGACACGGACACGGACACGGACACGGACACGGACACGGACACGGACACGGACACGGACACGGACACGGACACGGACACGGACACGGACACGGACACGGACACGGACACGGACACGGACACGGACACGGACACGGACACGGACACGGACACGGACACGGACACGGACACGGACACGGACACGGACACGGACACGGACACGGACACGGACACGGACACGGACACGGACACGGACACGGACACGGACACGGACACGGACACGGACACGGACACGGACACGGACACGGACACGGGACACGGGACACGGACACGGACACGGACACGGACACGGACACGGACACAGACACGGACACAGACACGGACACGGACACAGACACGGACACGGACACGGACACGGACACGGACACGGACACGGACACGGACACGGACACGGACACGGACACGGACACAGACACGGACACAGACACAGACACAGACACAGACACGGACACAGACACGGACACGGACACGGACACGGACACGGACACGGACACGGACACGGACACGGACACGGACACGGACACGGACACGGACACGGACACGGACACGGACACGGACACGGACACGGACACGGACACGGACACGGACACGGACACGGACACGGACACGGACACGGACACGGACACGGACACGGACACGGACACGGACACGGACACGGACACGGACACGGACACGGACACGGACACGGACACGGACACGGACACGGACACGGACACGGACACGGACACGGACACGGACACGGACACGGACACGGACACGGACACGGACACGGACACGGACACGGACACGGACACGGACACGGACACGGACACGGACACGGACACGGACACGGACACGGACACGGACACGGACACGGACACGGACACGGACACGGACACGGACACGGACACGGACACGGACACGGACACGGACACGGACACGGACACGGACACGGACACGGACACGGACACGGACACGGACACGGACACGGACACGGACACGGACACGGACACGGACACGGACACGGACACGGACACGGACACGGACACGGACACGGACACGGACACGGACACGGACACGGACACGGACACGGACACGGACACGGACACGGACACGGACACGGACACGGACACGGACACGGACACGGACACGGACACGGACACGGACACGGACACGGACACGGACACGGACACGGACACGGACACGGACACGGACACGGACACGGACACGGACACGGACACGGACACGGACACGGACACGGACACGGACACGGACACGGACACGGACACGGACACGGACACGGACACGGACACGGACACGGACACGGACACGGACACGGACACGGACACGGACACGGACACGGACACGGACACGGACACGGACACGGACACGGACACGGGACACGGACACGGACACGGACACGGACACGGACACGGACACGGACACGGACACGGACACGGACACGGACACGGACACGGACACGGACACGGACACGGACACGGACACGGACACGGACACGGACACGGACACGGACACGGACACGGACACGGACACGGACACGGACACGGACACGGACACGGACACGGACACGGACACGGACACGGACACGGACACGGACACGGACACGGACACGGACACGGACACGGACACGGACACGGACACGGACACGGACACGGACACGGACACGGACACGGACACGGACACGGACACGGACACGGACACGGACACGGACACGGACACGGACACGGACACGGACACGGACACGGACACGGACACGGACACGGACACGGACACGGACACGGACACGGACACGGACACGGACACGGACACGGACACGGACACGGACACGGACACGGACACGGACACGGACACGGACACGGACACGGACACGGACACGGACACGGACACGGACACGGACACGGACACGGACACGGACACGGACACGGACACGGACACGGACACGGACACGGACACGGACACGGACACGGACACGGACACGGACACGGACACGGACACGGACACGGACACGGACACGGACACGGACACGGACACGGACACGGACACGGACACGGACACGGACACGGACACGGACACGGACACGGACACGGACACGGACACGGACACGGACACGGACACGGACACGGACACGGACACGGACACGGACACGGACACGGACACGGACACGGACACGGACACGGACACGGACACGGACACGGACACGGACACGGACACGGACACGGACACGGACACGGACCGGACACGGACACGGACACGGACACGGACACGGACACGGACACGGACACGGACACGGACACGGACACGGACACGGACACGGACACGGACACGGACACGGACACGGACACGGACACGGACACGGACACGGACACGGACACGGACACGGACACGGACACGGACACGGACACGGACACGGACACGGACACGGACACGGACACGGACACGGACACGGACACGGACACGGACACGGACACGGACACGACACGGACACGACACGGACACGGACACGGACACGGACACGGACACGGACACGGACACGGACACGGACACGGACACGGACACGGACACGGACACGGACACGGACACGGACACGGACACGGACACGGACACGGACACGGACACGGACACGGACACGGACACGGACACGGACACGGACACGGACACGGACACGGACACGGACACGGACACGGACACGGACACGGACACGGACACGGACACGGACACGGACACGGACACGGACACGGACACGGACACGGACACGGACACGGACACGGACACGGACACGGACACGGACACGGACACGGACACGGACACGGACACGGACACGGACACGGACACGGACACGGACACGGACACGGACACGGACACGGACACGGACACGGACACGGACACGGACACGGACACGACACGGACACGGACACGGACACGGACACGGACACGGACACGGACACGGACACGGACACGGACACGGACACGGACATGGACACGGACACGGACACGGACACGGACATGGACATGGACATGGACATGGACATGGACACGGACACGGACATGGACATGGACACGGACATGGACATGGACATGGACATGGACATGGACATGGACATGGACATGGACATGGACATAGACATGGACATAGACATAGACATAGACATAGACATAGACATAGACATAGACATAGACATAGACATAGACATAGACATAGACATAGACATAGACATAGACATAGACATAGACATAGACATAGACATAGACATAGACATAGACATAGACATAGACATAGACATAGACATAGACATAGACATAGACATAGACATAGACATAGACATAGACATAGACATAGACATAGACATAGACATAGACATAGACATAGACATGGACATAGACATGGACATAGACATGGACATAGACATGGACATAGACATAGACATAGACATGGACATAGACATGGACATAGACATGGACATAGACATGGACATAGACATGGACATAGACATGGACATAGACATGGACATAGACATGGACATAGACATGGACATAGACATGGACATAGACATGGACATAGACATGGACATAGACATGGACATAGACATGGACATAGACATGGACATAGACATGGACATAGACATGGACATAGACATGGACATAGACATGGACATAGACATGGACATAGACATGGACATAGACATGGACATAGACATGGACATAGACATAGACATGGACATAGACATGGACATAGACATGGACATAGACATGGACATAGACATAGACATAGACATAGACATAGACATAGACATAGACATAGACATAGACATAGACATAGACATAGACATAGACATAGACATAGACATAGACATAGACATAGACATAGACATAGACATAGACATAGACATAGACATAGACATAGACATAGACATAGACATAGACATAGACATAGACATAGACATAGACATAGACATAGACATAGACATAGACATAGACATAGACATAGACATGGACATGGACATGGACATGGACATGGACATGGACATGGACATGGACATGGACATGGACATGGACATGGACATGGACATGGACATGGACATGGACATGGACATGGACATGGACATGGACATGGACATGGACATGGACATGGACATGGACATGGACATGGACATGGACATGGACATGGACATGGACATGGACATGGACATGGACATGGACATGGACATAGACATAGACATAGACATAGACATAGACATAGACATAGACATAGACATAGACATAGACATAGACATAGACATAGACATAGACATAGACATAGAGACATAGACATAGACATAGACATAGACATGGACATGGACATGGACATGGACATGGACATGGACATGGACATGGACATGGACATGGACATGGACATGGACATGGACATGGACATGGACATGGACATGGACATGGACATGGACATGGACATGGACATGGACATGGACATGGACATGGACATGGACATGGACATGGACATGGACATGGACATGGACATGGACATGGACATGGACATGGACATGGACATGGACATGGACATGGACATGGACATGGACATGGACATGGACATGGACATGGACATGGACATGGACATGGACAATGGACATGGACATGGACATGGACATGGACATGGACATGGACATGGACATGGACATGGACATGGACATGGACATGGACATGGACATGGACATGGACATGGACATGGACATGGACATGGACATGGACTGGACATGGACATGGACATGGACATGGACATGGACATGGACATGGACATGGACATGGACATGGACATGGACATGGACATGGACATGGACATGGACATGGACATGGACATGGACATGGACATGGACATGGACATGGACATGGACATGGACATGGACATGGACATGGACATGGACATGGACATGGACATGGACATGGACATGGACATGGACA